>BSBK01001913.1:5025000-5132500 GCA_027943335.1 Chamaecyparis obtusa
GCAATACTTAGTGAAAAATGACTATGTCCAATATCAAACTATTGTCTATACACTCTGTATACATTTTTCACAACTACTACTCCCCGTTTGACATCAATGGAAAAGATATATACAAAAATGTATCTATATACAAGGAAACAATTTGGGGCTTCTGATAAAAAATTACACCATGCAAATTATGTCTTGGAAGGAGGTTTCTAAGACCTTTACATCTGCTTCCCATGTCATCTTCAATGTCTGACCAATCCAAATTAGACCATTCAATGCAAATGATGAGATCTCAGCATCCTTTAGTACTGTAGGCATAGATCCATCAAAATATTTATTCGCTATCTCCATATCCTCAATGTGCTTCTCCAAAATTGACAGTTTAGGAGTAATCAAACTCCTCAACTCACTAAATCTTCCCAATACTCTTGAATTCTCAATTTGTACCATGCTTATTTTATCCAATAATTTGGACACTTCCTTATCCAGCTCAATAACTAATTGTGAGGAGAAATCACAATTTTTCACCAAGTTTTCCAATGTCTTCTCATTATTATGAATTATGCCCACCACATTTTTCACATACTTAGAAGGATTTATGCAATAGTTGTATATCTTCTTCACATGCTCAATGCAAGTCCCAATTCTAGAGATAGTGATATCTAGTATGCCTAAGTCTCACTTTATTGACTTTCATACCTCTTCAAACTTCTTTTCCATGAGTTCTTTTTCAACCTTCACAGTTGAGGCCTTCTCCAAAGAAGTGAAGTTCATATCAACGTCATCAAGGACTTTCCCCAATTTGTCTTCTGCATCATTACCTTAGAAGGTAAAAGGTATGTGTAAGAGTTTATTAATTATGTCCACTGCTCTATCCATTACCCTAAATTTCTTCTCATTTTTCTACTTAGATATTTCCTTAGCCTTAGCAAAGGCCATAAGAGATGGCTTCATTATCTCATCCTCATCCTCATCCATTTCATAGAAATTGGTGATTAGAGGTTTATTGTCACTTGCCAACAATTGAAATGTAGAAATAGATGCCTCCTTAATAGGAGTAGAAACAAGAATAGAGTGTTAATATGATTTATAACAATAGAGAGAGGGGGTGAATCAATTATTCTCAGGTCCAAATGTATAAAACAAACTTCAAAAACTTTTCCTTGAATCAGATCTAACAACCAAAACCAACTCAGTCATCATTGATTCAATAATAGAAACATATAACATTGCAGTCCACTACCCAACTATATCTAACTTGTAAAACACAGAAATGTCTAAACCAAAACATTCACACAAGCATTAACACTAGGATTTATAGTGGAAACCCAATCTGGGAAAAAACACTTTGTAACATGCTACTATTATTTTCACTCTTCTAAAGTGAGCTGGGTTAAAAGCTAACCCTGTCAAAGGTTACAATACACACTGTTAGGTGTGACCCGGTTAAAGGATTTCAATCACCCTGTTAAAAGTGAGCCTTGTTATAGGACTTACATACACTCCATTAGAATGCAACCTTGTTCAAAGGATTTAACATATGACTATTAGGTCAACCTCTGTTAAAAGGATTTTGACTGTTACAATGGTTAGAAAGCAGCAGTAGTATTGATCTGAGAAACATACAACTCACTTTGCAAATATCAAATCCAATTCCGTACACAAATGCTAGTTTACTAACTTTGAAACTTTGCTATCTCCATCTCTAATCTGCTTGGAACTTTTCTTCAAGCAATCACCACACTTCTCCTTCAACCTTTTCTACTTATATAGTCAATAACATCTACTGATCTTCCAGCAACCTCTGTTCACCCATGCACACACATACCTAATGCTTAGGTTCCCTTAATACTTCCTCAATTAGGTTAACTCATCTTTTTCCGCTCAATCTCCTTCGTAGATCTTAGGGTTAGTTCAGATTCATTGAATCTACTCACTTTATGTTCTTCGGCTCCTTTTCTAGAAACATCTCAAATCTCTTAAAGATTTATAATAAAACATTTTTCAGTGCATTAAATACTTTCAAACAATCAATAAATAAAGTCAACACATTTTACATAATCCAAGAATTTAACAATGTAAGCTCCAAATCTAAATTCTCTTCAAATATAAAAATATTGATGCTCAGTCAATACTATGATCAACTACTTGGTCTTCATGTAGAAAGCTCAGTCATTACTAAAAATGTTTCCTCAGCTTAAACTATCTTACTTGGCAATTAACTGATGTTCGGTCGACACTAGAATTTTGCTCGGCATACATTGACTCGGTCGACACTAACATCACTCAGCTTGAACATGATTTCTCTATTTTTTCTCGGTCAAGCCTACTAGTTTAGTCTTCAATCTTACTAAGATAAACAATACATTGTCTCATCATTGTAAAACATAGTCAAGTACACTTTGTAGTATCAAGCTAACTCAACCTTTCCTTAGGTGCTATTGTTACTAGCCTTGCCTACCCCCTTAGAAACACTCAAATAGATATAGTACTTTCCTAAGTAGCAATAGTCTTATCAGTTAAGATTTGACATCAATGACAACACAACAATCACTTCAATTGTAGTTTCCAACAATCTCCCTCTTTGGCATTGATGGAAACACCATATGATATCACTTGAATAACACATGGATTACCAACCAATGCAAAACTTATCTGTCCATTAGAAAAAGAAATTTTAATATCCTTAGCTTCATTCTGATTCAGAATCTATAAGCCTCACTTCTGTGACCGTCAGCAATATCCATATCTCCCTCTATCCTGATCTTTCATTTCAGTTCACCATCTCCTTACTTTTTCTTTCAATGTCATGTGTTATTATATCATCTCAGTTCATCTCCCTCTTTGAAAAAAATGCCAAAGAAACAACTAAAACATACATCCATCAAATGTAGATATTATATGTGTAGCTCAGTGTTTCTCCCTCTGTCATCTTGCTTATGACTGATTCTTTGTCTTTTCTCTTCTTCACAACTCTAGGCCAGTCCTAAAGTGTGACAATCTTCTGCATCAATCTGTCAGATATTCTACTGTAGCATATTTGATGCAGTGCTCCTAGCTTAACTAGGCAGCCTCAATTAGGGGAAGGACCCCTAATTGACTTCTCAAATACTCATGTGCTTCTTTAGTTAAAGCTTTAGTGAATATGTCTGCTAATTGTTCCTTTGTATTCACATATTCCATTCGAACTTCTTTGTCTTGTACCAATTCTCTCAAGTAGTGATACTTGATTGCTATGTGCTTGTTCTTAGTATGCATCACTGGATTCTTAGAAATGTTGATAGCACTTGTGTTGTCATAGAAAATAACAATAGGTTCAGTGATTTCTTCTTTCATGCCTACCAACAATTATTTTATCGATACCAAATTTGAACAATTTACTGCAGCAGCAACATACTAAGCTTCAACAGTGGATTGGGAAATGCAATTTTGTTTCTTTCTCATTCAGGAGACTAATCTTTATCCAAGAAAGAAAGCTCCACCACTAGTACTCTTTTTGTCATCTACATTTCCTGCCCAATCAACATCTGTATATACTCTTAGTTCAAATCTTTCATCCTTCTTGTAATATAGCCCATAGTTAGCAGTCCCTTTCAAGTATCTCATAATTTTTTTGCTTCCATCATGTGTGTTTCCTTAGGATTGGCAGAGAATCTTGCCATAATCCCAACAGCTAGTGCAATATTTGGTCTACTATGTACAACATACTACAATTTTCCAATCTTGGATCTATACAAAGTCTGGTTCACTTCTGCAAAATCATCATTCTTAGATAACTTTTGTCTAGTAGCCATAGGAGTACTTACTAGTCTAGGATCTTCCATCCCAAAAGTTTTCAGTATTTCATTAACATACTTAGACTGTGTAATGAAAATTCCTTTCTTCATCTGATATACTTGTAAACCAACAAAGAATTTGATCTCACCAAACATGCTCATTTCAAATTCAGTTTGCATTTCATTTGAAAATCTTTTACACAAAGCATCTTGTCCACCAAAAATAATATCATCCACAAAAAAAATTTCCAATAGGATACATTTACCTTCTTCATCTTTCATGTACATATTTCTTGTTTCATTTGTTCTTGAAAATCTAATCTATATCAAGTAGCTATACAATCTCTCATACCATGCTCTGAGAGCTTGTTTTAATCCATATAGAGCTTTGTTCAGTTTGCATACCATGTGTCTTCTATTTGGATCAATAAAACCTTCTAGTTGTTCTATGTAAACTTATTCTTCTAGTATACCATTTAAGAATGCAGACTTCACATCCATTTGATAAACCTTGAAATCTTTATAAGCATCATATACAAGTAGAGTTCTTACTCCTTCCAATCTAGCTACAGGGGAAAATGTCTCCCCATAATCTATTCCTTCTTCTTGTGCATAGCCTTTGCATACCAACCTAGCTTTGTTCCTAGTTATTTCACCTTTTTCATTCAACTTATTCTGGAACACCCAATTTGTTCCTATAACATTTTTGTTTTCAGGTCTCGGCACCAAAGTCCAAGTATCATTCTTCTCTATCTGGTCTATTTCTTCATTCATTGCTTGTATCCAGTCTTCATTATCTAATGCCTCTCTAGTTGACTTAGGTTCAAATTCATACAGTAAGCATGTTGGATCCATTGTCTTACTTCTTGTCAGAATTCTAGTATGTTTGTCTCCAATTATCTATTTAGACTTGTGATATCTTCTTACATATTTTGCCAAAACAAGTTTAGCTCTTCTCTCCTTTATTTCATTAGGTTCCTCAACAAGATTTTCAGATTCATCTTTTGAATGCTCATAAATCTCTTCATAATACTCGACAGCATTATCTTTTCACTCGGCATGTTCTTGTTCTCTTTCTTTACTATTTTCCTGATGCTCAACACCCTCTTCCTATCACTTGACATTGCTTACCTGAGACTCAGCAATAGGTGCAAGTCTGTTACTTGCCTCTTCTTCTTCTTCAATATACACAAAAGATCTATAATCTTCTGGTTCTCTTTTGCTATCAACTTCATTTCTTTCTGCATACTCATCAACTTTTACATTCACACTTTCCACAATTTTGTTAGTGTTAGAGATCAAACACTTATAAGCTTTAATTTTTTTGGAATACCATAGGAATATGCCTTCATCACTTTTAGCATCAAACTTTCCATTCCTATTGTCTTTTAATATGTAGCACTTGCTTCCAAAGATTCTAAAGTATTTAACACTTGGTGCATGCCCATACCATAATTTATAGGGTGTCAAATTTGTACCTTTCTTGATCTGTACCCGGTTAAGAGTGTAGCCAACTATACTTATAGCTTCTTTCCAGTATTCTTGTGCCACATTCTTTTCAATCAACAATTTCCTTGCACAATCCAAGATAGATCTATTTCTTCTTTCTACTATACCATTCTGTGGAGGTGTTCTAGGTGCAGACAATTGTCTTTTGATTCCTCTTTCATTGCAAAATAGATTGAATTCATTTGATGTAAATTCTCCACCTCGGTCAAATCTAAGACATTTCAAGTTCCTACCTATCTCCTTCTCAACATTAGCCAAATACCACTTAAAGAATTGAAAAGCGTCAATTTTTTTTTATAGAAACATTACATGCATCATCCTGGTATGATCATCAACAAACAAGATAAAATATCTAGCACCACAGTAACTTTGTACACCCATAGGTCCACAAAGGTTAGTATGAACCAAATCTAAAATGTTATCAGAAGTAAAGGATTTGCTCTTAAAACTTGACTTTGTCATTTTTCCTATCTGACATTCCTTGCACATCACATTCTCAAGTTTCTTCAATCTAGGTAGACCTCTTACTTTCTTCTTCTTACTTATTTCTACCAGATTATCAAAGTTAGCATGACATAGCCTCTTATTCCATAACCAAATGTCATCAAGCTGTGCAACCATACATGCTTCTTTAGATAGGTCAAGAAAGAACAAATTAGCTCTAGTATGTTCTCCACTTCCAATCAGTTCACCAGTAGCATCAAATATTTTAGCTTTCTTGTGATGAAATTCCACTTGGTAACCAGTGTTGTTGAGTTGTGCAACACTTAGTAGATTATAATTTAGACAATCAACCCAATATGCATTTTAACAAGAGATATTATCAGTTAGTTTAATCAAACCTTTTCCTCTAATAGGACATGGTGCATCATTGCCAAATTTTACACTTTTACCTCTATAATGATGTAAGGTCTCAAACTTACTCTTGTCACCAGTCATGTGATGTGAACAACCACTATCAATAATCCATTTTTCAATCTTGTTCAAATAGGAGATCAATGCAATTTTCTCATCCTCATCAAATTCATCTTTCATTGCAACATAGACTACCTCAATTTCAAAATCATCACTATTAGTGTCAGTTTCTTCTTCAGCAATGTAACATGATTTCTTACCTTTTCCTTTGTAGTCTTTATACCTTCATTAGCTTCTATCATCTCTTCTATCTTTATGTTTTCCTTTTCTTTCTTCATCTTTATCATTCCTATCAGGACATCTAGCAACTATATGACCAACTTTGTTACATGCAAAACATATAATAGGGAGTTTACCTTTATATTTTCCTTTTCCCCTTCTCAGTCTTCTAGCCATAAGAGCTTCTAGATCTTCAAGTTCTTCATCAAAAGTGTCACTTTCACTTTCACTTTCACTTTCACTAATGCATCTTTCTTTCTCTTTCTTTGGCTTGTTCAGAACTAATTGTGACTTAAAAGCAGATTCAACATTACCAATACTACCAACAATGAAGTTATCATAGTTAGAGAGTTCAAAAGCAGTCAGCTTGCCAACCAAACTTTCCAAAGTAAGCACATTTGTAGAGTTACATCTAGATTCCTAAATAGTAGAGATCTTAACAACATATATAGGATGTAGAGTTCTTAGTACTTTACCAATTATAGTTTCATCCTCAATAGTCCCACTTACTCCTCTAATAGCATTCACAACTTCTTTAATTCTACCACAATATTGTGCAATGTTCTCGCCTTCTTGCATTCTCATTTCATCAAACTTACCTCTGAGACTCTTAGCCTTAGCTTTCAGTACATTTATGTCACCACCATAGATATTTTCAAGAGTGTCCCACATCTCCTTAGTACTTTTGCAATCCTTAATGTCCTCAAATTCTGGATAGCTTAGGTTAGATGCAATTTCTAACATTGCCTAATTATGTTCTTGCTTAGCTCTCATTTCTTCATCAGTCAAAGGTGCGGCATAGTCATTCTCAATGTAGTATTTTGCAGAATCACCAATACCAGCTAGATGCAACTTCATCAAACTTTTCCATGCAGGTAAATTTTCCTTATTCAGCTTCGGTACCTCCTTCTTATACATCCTGATCATTTGCTTCAAGCCCCTTTAAATTTGATTTATGTAAACACCAATAATAAGAAACACATCTCTAATACCAATTGTTAATATGATTTAGAACAATAGAGAGGGGGGGTGAATAAGTTGTTCTCAGGTCCAGATGTATAAAACAAACTTCAAAAATTTTTCCTTAAATTAGATCTAACAACCAAAACTAACTCGGTCATCACTAATTCGATAATAGAAACATATAACATTGCAGTCCACTACCCAGCTATATCTAACTTTTAAAACACAAAAATGTCTAAACCAAAACATTCACACAAGCATTGACACTAGGATTTATAATGGAAACCCAATCTGGGAAAAACCACTTTGTAACATGCTACTATTATTTTCACTCTTCTGAAGTGAGCTCGGTTAAAAGCCAACCCTGTCAAAGGTTACAATACACACTGTTAGGTGTGACCCGGTTAAAGGATTTCACTCACCCTATTAAAAGTGAGCCTTGTTATAGGAATTACATACACTCCATTAGAATGCAACCTTGTTCAAAGGATTTAACATATGACTGTTAGGTCAACCTCTGTTAAAAGGATTTTGACTGTTACAATGGTTAGAAAGTAGTGGCAATATTGATCTGAGAAACATACAACTCACTTTGCAAATATCAAATCCAATTCCATACACAAATGCTGGTTTACTAACATTGAAACTTTGCCATCTCCATCTCTGATCTGCTTGGAACTTTTCTTCAAGCAATCACCACACTTCTCCTTCAGCCTTTTCTACTTATACAGTCAATAACATCTAGTGATCTTCCAACATCCTCTGTTCACCCATGCACACACATACCTAATGCTCAAGCTCCCTTAATACTTCCTCAATTAGGTTAACTCATCTTTTGTTGCTCAATCTCCTTCGTAGATCTTAGGGTTAGGTCAGATTCATTGAATCTACTCACTTTATGTTCTTCGGCTCCTTTTCTAGAAACATCTCAAATCTCTTAAAGATTTATAATAAAACATTTTTCAGTGCATTAAATGCTTTCAAATAATCAATAAATAAAGTCAACACATTTTACATAATCCAAGAATTCAACAATGTTGGCTCCAAATATGAATTCTCTTCAAATATAAAAATATTGATGCTCGGTTAAGACTATGATCAACTACTCGGTCTTCATGTAGAAAGCTCGATCATTACTAAAAATGTTTCCTCAGCTTAAACTGTCTTACTCAAAAATTAACTGATGTTCGATCGACACTAGAATTTTTCTGGGCATACACTGACTCGGTTGACACTAACATCACTCAGCTTGAACATGATTTCTCTATTTTTTCTCGGTCAAGCCTACCAGTTTAGTCTTCAATATTACTAAGATAAACAATACATTGTCTCATCATTGTACAAAATACTCAAGTACACTTTGTAGTATCAAGATAACTCAACCTTTCCTTAGGTGCTATTGTTACCAACCTTGCCTACCCCCTTAGCAACACTCAAATAGATATAGTACTTTTCTAAGTAGCAATAGTCTTATCAGTTAAGATTTGACATCAATGACAACACAAAAATTGCTTCAATTGTAGTTTCCAACATAGAGATGGGTGCTTTTATTTCTTTCTCAACTAAAAATTCTATTTTAGAAACCTTATTTTATTCCGCCATAACTTATTTCATTTCATCTTCAATTAGTGTGCCAAGATCTATTAATTTTACTATGTTCTATACATTATTATCATCTATTTCAAGAATAGTGTAAACATTTTCTTGAAAAGGGTCATCAACATCCTGCGAAGTGTCCAAAGATATAGGTATACCTACCATAAAGAAATTTGGCTTCTTCACTATGTTGTAGAACTGATCAGTACTTTCATCACCCTTAGGCTATTCTTCTTCTTCTCTAACTAATTTAGATGATTCTCCAATCATTATTTCTTTTGTTTTGGTCCCCTTAAAGGGATTAGGTTATTCAAGTCCTTCTTCAAGTCGCAACTTATCAATGGCCTTTTGTGTATCTTCTTCTAATTCTTCATATTTCCTTACCATTATTTTGATCAATCTTGTCTTTGTCCTCAATAAAGGTTTCACCTTCTTTAAAATTATTTCAATCTCTTTATGAGAAAGAATCAAATGCATATCCTCTATTACTTTTACACAGATCTTATTGTCTTCTTCTAAGGATTTATTCTTTATAACTTCTAATCTATCAAATAGATCCTTAGGGTATGCTACCTTCTAGTTCAATCAAATTATTTTTGAAAGCTAGCATATGATTTATTTCAATATCTTCAATTTTAATTTTATCATCATCATCATACATCTCATATTACCTAGGCAGTTGATTTAGCTTCCCTTTCTCAATTATCCATTTTCCTAATATCTTCAAGTCACGTTTCCATAGTTATCTCTCAACTGGCTTTTCTTGTTCATTGGTCTTCTTTTCTTTCTTCTTCTTTGTATGAGATTCTTCCTTGGGTGGAGTAACCAAGGTCTTTCTTTTAGAACTTGGTGCAGAGCTCATCACCTTAGGTCTAGAGGACCTTGTTGTCCTTGTAGGAGCTTCTCCTTCCTTCTTATCAATTTTTACTATTGTTGAGCTTTGTGATGTTCTTTTAGGAGGCATAGGAGCTTGATCTTGCACTACAACTACTGCTAAAGGTGAGTCATATATGTCTACATGTTCTATAATTTATAGGGGTGTAGGTTCTAAGATCACATATCCAGTGGACTTTTTTGCAACCTTTTTCTTAATTCTTACATTAGATCTTAGGTATCCCTTCTCCTTCTACAACTTTTTCAATAAATTTCTCTACTTTCCTCTTCCTTTCTCCCCTACTCAATTCCTTTGTAACCTTTAGATACTTTTCCTCGTATGTTTGGAATCACTCTTCATTAGGATCTTTTTTAGATGCGAGGATATGTTCTATGTGAGGTACCAAAATTTATGCACCTACCTTATATACCATTGGAGTACACCACTACACTCTAGGCTTAGTAGCTTCCAAGCAAGTACAATCATATTTTACCATAAAATAGATTTTATCCTGATATTTTTCTACAATCCACTTAGGGATTCTTTATCTTTTCTTTATATCTCTCTGAAAACCTTTGAATAAGCTAAATATTTCACTGTCAATGTGACTCTTCTCCTACATTTTGTATTATTTACTAATCTATACTATATTTGGTTCATCTTGGTTCCATGCATGAGGATGCATGCCCAAAAATCTATGTATAATATGGGAAACTAGGTGCAAGATTAATGAACCAAATTTGAAAGCATTTGACTTGTCATTTTTTATCCATCTCAAATTCTCCGGTAGCTACAATTTGAGAACCTCACATACATCATAATGCTTATTTTTAACAATGATATCTTATAATCCATCTATATTATTCCTCATGAAATAGAGTTTACTCTGCTACTATAGTGAATTTTGTATCCTAAAATCATTTTGATCATCCTAACATCCTTTTGCTTGATTTCATTAATGGTCATGGTTCTCATCTCCCATTTTGAACCTATCAAGGTATCAACTTCCTTCTTCATGTTCTTCATAGCCACATGAATCTTCTTGCATTCTCTAAACTAGTAACTAGGTGAATTAGGTTTCTTTTGATCTTAATAGGTTGGTCACCAATCCAAAATAATTGTCATGAATCCTATTGAGTATAATCTTGATCCATTCTGGCTCATCAAACTTATAAAACTCTACATATTGAAAAATATTTAGATTTTCTAATTTTATGAATGAGGAATTCAATTTTCCATCCTCACCAATTAGGTTTATCAACTCTCTATGTATCTCTATGTAACCAATTGACTCATATCTTCAATGTATATATGCCCTAATATCTTCAACATTGACATCTCAAACTCACCTTGCATTTATTCTGCAAAATTATTACTCATAGCATCATTACCCTCAAAGATAATTTCATCAGCAAACACTTCTATTATCAAAGTACCTTCATTATTGCATCTTAGATAAAAATTACTATCTGCACTACCCTTCTTGAAACCAAGATGTAGTAAATACTTGTCCAACCTTGTATACCAAGCCCTTGGAGCCTGCTTCAATCCATACAATCCTTTCTTCAATCTACAAACCATATCTCTATCATTTGTCAATGGAAAACCATCTAGCTACTCAATGTAAAATTCATCTTCCAAATTACCATCTAGGAATGTGAACTTTTCATCCATCTAATACGTGCCTTAAAATATTTGTATGTAGCATAGGCCAAGAATAACCTAATTCCTCTATCCTTGCAACTAGTGCAAATTTCTCCTCAAAATAAATTGCTTCATGTTGTTAATATCCCTTACACACTAATCTATCTTTATTCCTAATCACAATGGCATCTTCATTCATTTTGTTTTTGAAAACCCACTTTGTGCCAATGACATTCTTGTCTTTAGGTCTTGGGACCAGTTCCCAAGTACTATTCTTCTCAATTTGATCCAATTCCTCTCTCATTTCCTTAATCTAATGCTCATCACCACAAGCCTCATCAAGTGTCCTTGGCTCAACCTATGAAATAAAATAAATTGCATATCTAACTTGTGACCTTGTCCTAGTACTTGTACTTTTGTCTCCAATGATCTGATGATGTAGATGATTCTTTGCAAAATACTTAGGTGTCTTGAACACTTCTAGCTCACACAAGTTTATATTTGTGCCTCCCTAGTTAAAAACCCTCTTGTGATTGTTCTTGCACTTCTTCCAAACCTTGTCCTATTTGAAGCTAATTTTGATTGGTCTAAAATATCTCCTTTTCAAACCTTTCCCAATATATTTCATAAGGACTGAATTCTCATGTTCTTTCTTGTACCTGAAACCTTTCATCAACTATGACATTCACACTCTTAATCATTTTCTTAGTTCTCAAATTGTAACATCTATATGCCTTTCTTTTAGTGGAATACCCAAGGAAGACACCTTCATCACTTCTAGCATCAAATTTCTCTATGTCATCATCTCTTTTGATAAAAAACTTTCTACCAAAATTTTTAAAATAGCTAATAGTAGCAGTTTCACCATACCATATTTTATAGGGTGTCTTGCTAGTTCCTTCTCTAATCTATACTTTGTTCATTGTGTATACTGTAGTTTTCAATGCTTTGCTCCAATGCATGTGTTCTACTTTCCCTTAAATCAACATTTTCCTTCCAGCATCAAGGACTTATGTGTTCCTTCTTTCAGCAACACCATTTTGTTGTGGTGTTCTAGGTGCATATGTTTGTCTCATAATTCTATGTTCATCATAGAAAGTATTAAATTCACCTGATGTGAACTCACTACCTCTATCTGATCTCAAGCACTTTATATTTAATTTGGTCTCATTCTCTACTTTTTCCTTAAAGTATCTGAATTTCTCAAAAGTTTCTAATTTTTCTCTAAGAAAACCAACCCACATCATTTTAGAGTAGTCATCAATGAAAAGTATAAAGTACCTATCTCCAAAGTAAGACCTATTCTAAGTTGGTCCACAAAGATCTATATGAACAAGATCCAACTTGTTCCTTGCTGAAAATGCTCTGCTCTAAAAGTTGCTCCTTGTTTGCTTTCCCATCATACATTCTCTATAGGTAGTGTTAGTAGGCTTCACAATTCTAGGTAGGTCTCTGATGGCATTAGTATTACTTGCCCTTACAATGTTATCAAAGTTGATATGACAAAATCTCTAATGCCATAACCAACTATCATTAACCTTTGAAATAGAAAAACTTACTTCACTTGAGCTCAAATGAAACACATTACCTCCTGTCTGAATCCCAATAGCAATCAAATCTCCTTTAGCACTTCTAATTGAGAACTTTCCGTCCTTAAATTCAAAATGATAAACCCTTTTCATGAATTGAACAATACTCAACAAATTATGTGTTAAACCATCAACAAGACATACATCATCAATATTAGTCTTAACATCCAAAGTAATGGATCCAATCCCAACAATAGCTCTAGGAGTATTTTCACTTAGTCTGACAACTCCACCATCATACATATTCAACTTTACAAGTCTATTCTTATCTCCTGTCATGTGTTGTAAACAACCACTATCTATGATCTAATCAACCTTTTTGTTAACATTAGACACTAATGATTTTTCTTCTCAGATAGGTTATCTTCTTTAATTTCCACAAATCCAAGTAACTCATTCATCTCATCATCATCAGATGCACCATCATTATCATAGTAACATTCTTTATCCTTGTATTTCCCATATTTAGGCTTATGCTTAGGAATTCTAGTTGGACATCTAGAAGCAAAATGACCAACCTTATTGCAATTAAAGCACTTTATAGGTAACTTTCCTTCAAACTTACCTTGGTCCTTTCTTTCTCTTCTTACGATCATGGCTAAGATCTAATTCAAATCCACACTATTTTAAAGCTTTCTAATATCTTCACATTCATCATCATAATCTCCTAGTTCTTTGTTGTACTTACTTGATTTGCTAGCACTTGCAAAACTTGTTCCTACATCTCTATTCTTGTGCATTGTTGCCTTTAAATTTATCTTCACCTTTGGTAAGGCATCCTTAAGCTCTGTGGTCTCAAATGTAGTTATCTTGGATGCTAACATTTCCCTTGTGAAATTTGTGGTCAATGGTATGATCTCCTCCATGGCATGCACTTTATTTTTGTATACTAGTATCAAAGATCTCAATATATTTGAAATGACCTCATCCTTAGTGTAGGTTCCTCCATTATTATTGATCCCTATTACACATTTTTTAACCCTTTGAACAAACATCCTTACTATTTCATCTTCTTTCATCTAAAGTGTCTCCATCCTTGCTCTCCAATTCTCAAGTTTGGCTTCTTTAGTGTATGTATCTCCTTCATAGAGTGCTATCAACCTTTCCCTTATGTCATGTGCTTCATTCAGATCTCTGATCTTAGAGAATTCACCATTAGATAATGCACTTATCAATGCCTCTTTGGCTATCATGTTCTATTGAAACATCATATTTTCTTCATCAGTTATGGTAGGGTCTTACACTCCAATCCACCATGTTGGTTTTCTCAAGTCCTAAGTCCCTAAAGAAAACTACTTATGATATTGGGAAGAAGAATTTTTCATTGGAAAACTCTTATTACATATGAAACATATCTTTTCATAATCAACAGGTTTCTTCCAACTTCTATTTCCCATCTTTAGTAATATTTTAGTAGGAAGGTTGTTGCCTAAAACCATTTTAATGAAAATTAATCCATACATAAAATTTTGATAGTTGATAATCTCTTTGGAAAGATAATGATACCTTCCCAAGTCTTTTATAGTTTCCCTCCAAAAATCTAGCTCCAAAAGTGCACATAAGGATATGGAAGGCTCACCTACATATATGTAGTGGTGAACAAATCTACATGTGTGGGTCAAAATCAGAGAGTTGGGGTTTCATGCACAAATAATCCATTTGAAAATATAAGGACAACTTTTCAACATCAATTGATTATCTTCCTAAGAATCAAACTCTAGGATGACAATTCCCTTAGCATAGGCATAAATGATCTCCCCTACCATTTATTATTTCATCTTTTTTTAACTCATGCATACAGGTCACATAGCTTTGGCCACGTCTTAGTAAATTGAGAAATCAAGGCATGGTCCTCCAAAAATTGCTCCTAATCCATGGACAAACCATCTAAGAAAACTTTGGGAGTTTTTGAGGAATGACAAATAGAATAATGTGAGCTCTTCTTCACATGATAGTGTTAGAATTGGGGTTTTCATTTGATTCAAAACTTGTGCTTCGTAGATCTTACTCCTTGTCCTCAAGCCTCCTTGAAATTCTTTATCGATTGTTGATTAGGGTTCAATAAAATAGGAGCATTTAGGTACCAAACATCTCTTTATGATATCTCTATTTCACCCTTTCCAGAGTGAGCTTGATCCCTCAAAGAAACATTTCCTAGTCATTCTAGTGCATGCCCAAATTGCTGCACATTTAGTTCTAAAGTGTGAAAGAGGTTGGAAGAAGTAAAATTTAGACTAGAAGAAAGGTGCACCATCACAATGAATCTGTCACTTCCAAGAATGGTGTGGTATCTTTAATTTTAGGTTAATTAAAAACAAAATAGAATTTTGAATATAAAGATTAGATTAATGTATTATTTTGGTATAATAGCTACTTATGTGGCAACACCCCATGCATTATATTAAAGAGAAATTTACATGTACATTATGGTAGTGATAGCTTGTCATTTAGAGACATACAAATTAAGCAAATGTTAATATGATTTAGAAAAACAAAGAGGGGGGGTGAATCAGTTGTTCTCAGATCTAGATGTATAAAAATAATCTTTAAACTCTTCAACAAATCAGATCTAATAACCAACACCTACTCGGTCATTATTGATTGCATAACAGAAACATATAATAATGCAGTCCACTTATCCAATAGCATCTAACTTGTAAAACATAGAAATGTTCAAACCAAAACATTCACACAAGTATCAACACCAGGATTTATAGTGGAAACCCAATTTGGGAAAAACCACTCTGTAACATGTTACTATTATGTTCACTCTTCTAAAGTGAGCTCGGTGAAAAGCCAACCTTGTCAAAGGTTACAAACACACTGTCAGGTGTGACCCGGTTAAAGGATTTAAACCACTCTATTAAAAGTGTGTCGTGTTATAGGACTTACATACAGTCCATTAGAATGCAACCTTATTCAAAGGATTTATACCTATGACTGTTAGGTCAACCTCTATTAAAAGGATTTTGACTATTACAATGGTTAGAAAGTAGCAATAATATTGATTTGAAAAACATACAACTCACTTTGCAAATATCAGATCGAATTCCGTACACATATGTTGGCTTACTAACTATGAATCTTTTCCATCTCCATCACTGATATGCTCAGAACCCTTCAAGTGATCACAACACTTCTCCTTCAGCCTTTTCTACTTAGATAGTCAATAACATCAATAATACTTCCAGCATCCACTACCCTCTACATTCAACCTCTCGCTTAGGTTTCCTTAATACTACCTCTATTAGGTCAATACATCTTTTGTCACTTAATCTCCTTCGTAGATCTTAGGGTCAAGTTAGATTCATTGAATCTGTCCTACATTATGTTCTTCAGCTATCCTTTTTGAAATATCTCGAATCTCTTAAATATTTACAATAAAACATTTTACAGTGCATTAACTACTTTCATACAATCAATAAATAAAGTCAACATGTTTTACATAATCCAAGAATTTAATGATGTCAGATGGAAATGTGAATTCTTCATCAAATGCAAAATACTAACACTCGGTCAATACTGTGTCCAACTTCTCAGTCTTCTTTGGAAATCTTAGTCACCACATAAATTATTTCCTCGATGAACACTATCTTCCTCAGCAATTAACTGGTGTTTAGTCAACACTAATTTTACTCGGCACACACTATCTCGGTCGACACAAACAACACTCAGCTTAAACTAGATTTTTTCACTTTTTCTCGATTAAGTCCACCAGTTTAGTCTTCATTCTTACTTAGATAAACAATACATTATCTTATCATTGTGCCACATAATCAAGTACTCATTGAAGTATCAAGATAACTCAACCTTTCCTTAGGTGTTGTTGTTATGAACCTTTCCTATCCCCTTAGCAACACTCAAATAGATAGAGTACTTTATTAAATAGCAATAGTCTTACCAATTAAGGTTTGACATCAATGAGAATATAATAATTGCTTCAATTGCAGTTTCCAACAATCTCCCTCGTTGGCATTGATGGCAACACCATATGAATATCACATGAATTACCAACTAATTCAAAAGCTTATCTGTCCAATAGAGAAATTTATAATATCCTTAGCTTCATTCTGATATAGAATCAATTAGCCATGCTTGACTGTCCACTAAATTTCTCCCACTGTCTTGATCTTCTTACTCTGTATATTCATCTGTCATCATCTCCCTCTTTGAAAAAAATGCCAAAGTAGCAACAAAAACATACATCCTATAGATGTAGATATCATCCTTTCAGTTTAGTAGAATATTTCTCCCTCTATCATCTTTCTTATGACTTATTCTAACTTTGTTGTGCTCTTCACAACTCTAGGCTACTCCTAAAGTGTGACCTATTTCTACATCAATTTATTAGATGTTCTTTGCAGCACACTTGATGCAGTGCTCCTAGCTTGACTAGGTAGCCTCAGTTAGGGGAAGGACCCCTAATTGACTTCTCAGGTATTCATGAGCTTCTTTAGGTAAAGCTTTAGTGAATATATCTGCTAATTTTTCCTTGGTATTCACATATTCCATGCGGACCCCTTTATCTTTTACCAGTTCTCTCAAGTAATGATACTTGATGGCGGTGTGTTTGGTCTTTCTGTGCATCACTGGGTTTTTAGAGATGTTGATAGCACTTGTGTTGTCATAGAAGATGACAACTAGTTCTATGATTTCTTCTTTCATGCCTACCAACAATTGTTTTATCCATATCAAATTTGAACAATTCACAGCTGTAGCCACATACTCAGCTTCAGCAATAGATTGGGAAATGCAATTTTGTTTCTTACTTGTCCGGGAAATTAATCTCTATCCAAGAAAGAAAGCTCCACCACTAGTACTCTTTCTATCATCTATATTTCTTACCCAATCAGCATCTATATACACTCTTAGTTAAAATTTTTCATGCTTCTTGTAGTACAATCCATAGTCAATAATTCCCTTCAAATATCTCATGATTCTTTCAACCACCATCATTGGAGTTTCCTTAGGATTGGCAAAAAATCTTGCCACAATCCCAACAGCTAATGCAATATCTGGTCTACTATGTACAACATACTATAGCTTTCAGATCATAGATCTATACAAAGTCTGGTTAACTTCTACAGCATCGTCATTCTTAGACAACTTCTGTCCAGTAGCCATGGGAGTACTTACTGGCCTTGAATCTTCCATACCAAAGGTTTCTAGTATCTCATGAACATATTTAGACTGGGTGATGAAAATTCCTTTATCCATCTGATATACTTGCAAACCAACAAAAAATTTGATCTCCCCAAACATACTCATTTCAAATTCAATTTGCATTTCATTTGAGAATTTCTTACACAAGGCATCTTGTCCACCAAATATAATATCATCTACAAAGATTTTGGCTGACATGATTCCTTTACCTTCTTCATCTTTCATGTACAGATTGCTTGTGTCATTTTTCCTTGAGAATCTAATATGTATTAGGTAGTTGTGAAATCTCTCATACCATGCTCTGGTTGTTTTCTTTAGTCCATACAGTGCTTTATTCAGTTTGCAAACCATGTGTCTTCTTTTTGGATCAACAAATACTTCTGGCTGTTCAATATATACTTCTTCTTCCAATATACCATTTAAAAATGAAGACTTGACATCCATTTGGTATACCTTGAAACCTTTATAGGTAGCATATGCAAGTAGAGTTCTGACTCCTTCCAATCTTGCTACAAGGGAAAATGTTTCCCCATAATCTATTCCTTCTTCTTGTGCGTAGCCTTTGCATACTAGCCTAGCCTTTTTTCTTGTGATTTGACCATGTTCATTTAGCTTATTACGAAATACCCACTTTGTCCCAATAACATTCTTATCTTCTGGTCTCGACACCAAAGTCCAGGTATCATTCTTCTCTATCTGGTCAATCTCTTCATTCATTGCTTCTATCCAGTCTTCATTTTCTAATGCCTCCTTTGTTGTCTTAGGCTCATATTCACATAGTAAACATGTTGGATCTCTTGCCTTGCTTCTTGTTTGAATTCCAGTATCTTTATCTCCAATAATTTGTTCAGGCTTGTGATGTCTCCTTACATATTGTGCTAGAATAGGTTCTTCTATTCTTTCATTTGGCTCATCAGGTTCACCAACAAGATTTTCAGATTCAACTTTTGAATGCTTAGCAACCTCTTCCTGATACTCGGCAGCTTCTTCCTGTCACTCAACATGTTCTTCTTCTCTCTCAGCATTGTTATCCTGATGCTCAATATTGCTTACTCGAGACTCATCATTAGGTGCAGGTCTTTCACTTGCCTCTTCTTCTTCTATATACACAAAAGATCTATAATCTTCTGGTACTCTGTTACTGTCAGCTTCATTTTTCTCTACATACTCATCAACTTTGACATTCACACTTTCCACAATTTTGTTAGTGTTAGAATTCAAACACTTATAAGATTTACTTTTTGTGCAATAGCCTAGGAATATACCCTCGTCGCTTTTAGCATCAAATTTTCCATTCCTACTATCCTTCAATATGTAACACTTACTTCCAAAAATTCTAAAGTACTTTAAAATTGGTGCATACCCATGCCATAATTCATAAGGTGTCAGATTTGTACCTTCTTTTATCTATACTCGGTTAAGAGTATAAACAGTTGTACTTATAGCTTCTTTCCAATACTTCTGTGCAAAATTATTTTCAATCATTAATGTTTGTGCACAGTCCAAGATAGATCTATTCCATCTCGCTGCTATACCATTCTGTGGAGGAGTTCTAGGTGCAGACATCTGTCTTTTGATCCCTCAATCATTGCAAAATAGATTAAACTCATTTAATGTAAATTATCCACCT
This sequence comes from Chamaecyparis obtusa, assembly GCA_027943335.1. NCBI lineage: Eukaryota > Viridiplantae > Streptophyta > Pinopsida > Cupressales > Cupressaceae > Chamaecyparis > Chamaecyparis obtusa. The sequence continues at coordinate 5,044,867 of BSBK01001913.1, forward strand.
CAGTCAAATCTCAGACACTTCAGGTTTTTACCTGTCTCTTTTTCAACCTTAGCCACATACCACTTAAAAAATTGAAAAGCATCAGATTTTTCCTTTAAGAACATTACATGCATCATTCTAGTATAATCATCAACAAACAGGATAAAATATATAGCACCACAATAGCTTTGTACACCCATCGGTCCACAAAGGTCAGTATGAACCAAATCTAAGATATTCTCAGAAGTAAAGGTTTTTCTCTTGAAACTAGACTTAGTCATCTTACCCAACTGAAATTATTTGCACATTACATTCTCAGGTTTCTTTAATCTAGGTAGACCTCACACTTTCTTTTTCTTGCTAATTTCTACCAGATTATCAAAGTTAACATGACATAGCCGCTTATGCCATAACCAAATATCATCAAGTTGGGTCAGATTCATTGAATCTGTCCTACATTATGTTCTTTAGCTATCCTTTTTGAAATATCTCAAATCTCTTAAAGATTTACAATAAAACATTTTATAGTGCATTAAATGCTTTCATACAATCAATAAATAAAGTCAACACATTTTACATAATCCAAGAATTCAACGATGTCAGCTGGAAATCTGAATTCTTCATCAAATGCAAAATACTGATGCTCGGTCAATACCATGTCCAACTTCTTGGTCTTCTCTAGAAAGCTTGGTCACCACATAAACTATTTCCTCTGCTAACACTGTCTTCCTTAGCAATTAACTGGTGTTCGGTCAACACTGATTTTACTCGGCACACACTAGCTTGGTCGACATAAACAACACTCGGCTTAAACTAGATTTCTTCACTTTTTCTCAGTTAAGCCTACCAATTTAGTCTTCATTCTTACTTAGATAAACAATACATTGTCTTATCATTGTGCCACATAATCAAGTACTCATTAAAGTATCAAGATAACTCAACCTTTCCTTAGGTGCTGTTGTTACCAACCTTGCCTATCCCCTTAGCAACACTCAAATAGATATAGCACTTTCTTAAATAGAAATAGTCTTACTAGTTAAGGTTTGACATCAATGACAATACAATAATTGCTTCAATTGTAGTTTCCAATAGCAAAAACTATAGAATAACTATTTTGTGCAACTATTCACAAGATGTAGAACACCCAGCACAATAATGAGGTTCATAAAATCCCAAAAATGCCAGACAAACTCCTATTAATGGTTATACCAGAGTAGTATATATATTAATGTATTTTTAAATTTATATTTTAAAAGATAATTTTTATTGTTATATTATAATTTATGATTAATTTAGTTTAAAATTTTTGAATTAAATATATGTACACAATTTTAATATAATTTTATTATTTAAAATTATAAATTATAAATTTATTTTTAATTAATTTTAATGGGAATTAATGTTATGTTTGGGTTAGCATTCAACCAAAAACAACTATAATCTTAAACTATATTGATCTTTAACACTAAACCAAATTGATTGCTAGTTTTAAAATTAATTGAACCCTAACTCTAAACCAATCTACACCATAGTCCAAACTTTAAACCCAATTGAATAGTGACCCTAAACCTAATTAAGCATTAAAACAAACTAAATTCTAAACCTATTATTAAGACTAGATATTACTTAGATTTTAATTTTTCAATTTAGTCCAATTCATGTCATATTAGACTGTGATTTTGAGCCTATTTACGTTACTTTGGTCATTGAATATATGAAGAATTCTATGTCAAGTGATAAATCCATATTGTTCCTAATTCTTGACTCTTATGGTTATAATCTGAGAACCTATATTAGGATATATTGTGGTTTACTCTTTTAGTACTAATTGTGGTTGAATGATTAGAATCATATCATGTTAATGATGAATACTAGAATGGAAACAAGTTCATAAATAATTTTGTAGGAGATTTTCATTATTTGTTGAGCTTTAATAGTTGCTTCTCATGGAGTAATTTGGATATTGTAGTATGTGTCTAGGACCTTTTTACTCTATTCTCACTCTAACAATGAAGAGATAGTGGTTTTCTATTCTCAACTTGTCAATTTTTCTCATTTTCTATCTTAACTGTGTTGGATTTGGAATTATTTGGAATTATCTAAAGTCTTGTCAAAATATTATGGCGTATTACCTTAGAATTATATATTTTTGCTACATTTTCCCATTTTCTTCAAAATCAGGTTTATGAAGGGTTGGCTTCTCAATCCCAATTGTCATTTAGTGACTCACATTATGTCCCACAAGTCACTAAACTTTTCATAAGACTTGTTACCTTCCTTAGCATAAAATCTTGGATAAACACTTATCATTCAACCAGAATAAATCCTACATGCATACATACATACATACATATAGGTAAAATATATTTTCCAAAAGTGATATAGACATTACTTTATTCATTTCTTTATTGGATTACTCTTTTAAAGAATCTCTTAATTACCTTAATCCCTGAATTTTTAGGCAAAATCATGGACTTTCTTACCTACTACATTTTAATTGGGCTAACTATGATAGATAAGAATGCTTAGGTTTATCAACCCCTGATATTACATCTATCCCTAGTTAATTCATCTTATTTCTATAGATGTGCCTATTTTAATTATATCTTAATATCAAGATTAATTTTCCTTGATTGTCTTTTAAAATTACCACACAAGTTTTTTAACCTTGCCTATAAAATCGTAATTGGAAAAAGCCATCTTATGTGGGTTTAATGTTCTTATGCCAACTGAACAACATTTCATAAGACAAGATGATGGTTTTATGAAGGAATTTGGGATTTATATATTATTGTTTTTATATTTTAATGCTAAAATCTACGCATCTTCCCCATACCATGACCAATTTTGATTTCAGGATATATCTACCGAACCAATATCTAGGCTATCAAAACATCCACATTATCCCACAAATGGCTACAAAACCATAATCCATTTATACCTTCTAATAATACTCAACCTATGCCTAGAATGTTGATTGTTATTCCTATAATAACCTTAACTAAAAAGATACACTATTTTAAAAATATATGAATGTGACAACCATACTTTTGTATAATAGTTCGACCATCCATTGAATCACTCAATATTTAGTGGCTCAAAAAAAATTATTATGAGTTGACATAGTCTTTCATCTCATAATTAAACAAAGCTAATGTTTATTCCTCTTTCCCTTTATTATTATTAACCCTTCAACTTATACTAACTCAATGCCCTTAATTTAACGACCTCAAGAAGCAAAAATTTCAATTTTAATCAGATAAAAGATATATAGAAACTTCTAATTTATATTACTTCATTAAATTTTTACATTTTCACTATAAAAACTCCATCCCTTAATTAATCAAGCCAAAATATTCCCTATTCACCTTAAAAGGATTTATTTAAGACTATATTCCTTCCAAATCGAGTGAAATATTCCTTACAGTATTTGAAATTCACCCAACATACTTGTTAGCACCTGCAATAATTTTCATGGCTATGGAATTTTTCTCTGGCCTCTGCAATGTTTTTCCTTACCCCTAGCCTCAAACCCTAGTTCATAAATTCAAAATTTCTAGCCGTTGGTGAAAAGAAACCCTAGACTGTATTGACCCTGTTCTAATTAAGCATTACTTTTGAGGTCACTAAAGTCCCAATTACCCATGTGTTAAATTTCCCCATTCGTTAATGACCACTTTTACATGTTATATCATTAAGTTATTATGTCGGGGCCCCCTTTTAATTTTTCTATCCAAGCCTAAGTCTCCCAAGATTTATTTTCCTAAGTGTCAGCCTTTTAAATTGTGTGGCTATCGTTATTCCACAAGCTTTCCTATTGTCAGAGTTTCTGACATGTGGTATAGCGATGAGTGGACACCTGTCCCGGTGGGCCCAACATCTCAGTCTATCTTTAATCCTATGGTGGGTGCATGATCTCATGAAATCTTAGTAGGCTATGAGATCTTGCAACGGCCGTCAGATCTTCCAAGTAATATAGCATTTCTCAGTAAGTCCACTGCCAGGTGTGCACGAATGGAGGCTTTTCATTGGTTGTGCTAGATGGTGAGTCAAATGATCCAATGGGGCTTGACATTCAGTAGACTTAAGATCTAACGGCTGACATAAAAGCACATGGAATATTCTTCCTCTATCAGATCATGCACTGGCCGTTGATTTGGCATCAGACCATAAGGGAGGGCAGTGGGACCATTTGCTAGGTGTTTCAGAGTTGTTCTTTTTTTATTGGTCGAGCTCAATGGTGATGTGGCAGACATCGATGTGACTAGTGTTTTAAGTGTTCAAGGTTGTTAAATAGTAGATTGATCATGTGGTTGTTGTTATAACACTAGGGTAAGTTGCACGCTATTTAAGCATCACGGTATAGTGACGGTCGTTGATTTTGCTTAAGAGATGGAGCCGTGCGGTGGGTCCTCTATTGCTGACTCATTATGATATGGGTGAGTGTTTTGATGGCACATGGATCTAGGTGGGCCTAATTTTTCTTTTTAGTCACATGGTCTCTGATTGTAGCTATGGTTAGAGATGAAGGCTGGCATTTTCGTGACTAAGGCATAAATGTAAACTAGGATTCCCACTAAGGTTAAATCTGAGATGCTCGAGAAAAGTGAGGATCTGACGGTCGTGTTTTAAAGTTGATCTTAGTTGGATTTCTGACCGTCGATGTGCTGTCTCGCACCTTGACGTAGCCGTTTTCTTCCAGATTTGAATATTTTAAGGGTTTTCAACCACTAGACGAATGAAATTCAATGCTGAAGTGGCTGGAACAGGTGGATTTTGATTTTGTTTGCTATTGCAGTGTGGTCCAGAGGTGTGATGATTGTTTGCAGGGGGATTGTACCATAAGGAATGGGTAATGTTGCTCGAGGCATGTTGCAGGTGGTTGATTAGACTGGTTAACATGGTGGATTCATGATCCTCGTTACAAATCAGGAGATTTCTCATTAATGAAGATCATTCTAGGATCCATTTTCTCCAGGTTGCTTGGTTTTTCTCCCGTGTAGTAAATTTTGATTGTATTTTCTTGGTTTGGTGGGTGAAAACCCTAGCCCTTGCCTCAGTCATCCGTAGCTTGTTGTTGTAATACCCCAAAAATGGGCTATAAGTTCATTAACCTCCTACATCTACAAATCAAACAAAATCAACATCGAAGTCCTAATCTAAGGCACATCTAAACATCATCGAATCCTAATTGATTATCTTAAATTCTGCATTGGGGAATATTCCTAGTAATATTCCTAATCATCATAATTATCTTTGATTTAATGATTATTTGGTGATAAATCCTATTTATCCTAAAGTTTAATTAATTGAATATTCTCAATATTTAATTAATTAAGTTTAATTCTACCACTTAATTATTTAATTAAATTTAATTATATTTATTCCTAATTATTATTATTTAAATTTGATAATAAATCAAAATTCCTATTATTAATTGATTAAATTAATAAAAGCAAGTTGTCATATTTAATGATATTATTTTTGAATAAAAATTTGATTAAATGATTGATTAACCCATAAATCAATTATTTAATTTCAAAAATCAGTTAAGTTGAGAATAAATCACTTTATTTATTTATTAATTCATAATTATCCATGTGCACAATCAAAGAACAGTTAAACTCCAAATCAGAAAATCAATGCAAGTTATTGACTTTTTGGTACTCAACATCATTTTTGAGTTTTAAAATTGATCTAAACTTCTAATTTGAGTTAAAAAGCTATTTTTTTGCATGATTTGCATAATTTTGAGAATTAACTATCTTTCATGATCAGATAACTCAAAAATCAAGCTGAGTTAATCTAAGTGATTTATGGCTTTTTCCATGCACCTCCAAAGCCCTGGATTTCTATAAAATCAAGGCTCAGCTCTTCATAATTGATCCACGAATTTGCATTCTCACGCTGTCAAATTGGAGTCTGAAGAATCATCTTTGCGAATCCAAGCTATTGTGAGATCTTTCTTGTTTTGAGCATTGCATATCATTTAGTATAGATTCATATCATTGTTAGATCAATTTCATATAGATCAATTTCATATCAGTTTATCATTCATATTGCATAGAAAATCCAAAAAAATAGCTTAATTGCATTCAATTCATATCTAGATCAATTGCATTCAAATCCTTCATTTAGGTGTCGTCTAGGTCACTGATCTCGATAACAATCTAAGAACATCAATCTCGCACCTAATAGAAGGCAGTAAATCGCTCAGTTAGATTAGATTTTAATTTTGCACGATTTCGATTTCAACTAACCTCTAATGTTTTACTTAAGTGTTGTGTCTACAGATCAGGTACAATTTTCACACACACATTTATGGCACCCACCATGGGGCCCTGAAATGGGTTTCCAATTCAATTCTATCAATTTGTCTTTTTCTCCTCGGTTTCTATGCAAAAATACAATTTTTATTTTTTGTCCGTACAATCTTTCGTATGAGTTTCTGACAAAAGTCATTTCACACTAAACCCACTATCGTATGACAGTCTATCAGATTGAGAATCATGCCAGGCTGTACACATTGTCATCTGGAAGTTCAACTGTCATTTCATCATACACCCAGTGTCGTACAAGTTTCCAGACTATCATCTGGGAGCATACCCACTGTCGTACGAGTTTTCAGACTATTGTCTGGTAATACACCCACTATCGTATGAGTTTCAGCATCAAGTTTCAACTATCGTTTCATTTTTTAGGGCAGTTTTGTCATATTGGGTTTTTAGATTTTGACTAACGGCTAATCTTAACAATTGAAATTCTCTATTTTTGATTGACTCCTACTGGTTTTGATTGGAAAAAGTGCATAAATTGCTAAAAATTAGGTAAAATCTACTAAGCGCATTGCAAGGATTCCAGGTATTCTCCTTCACCTAATAACATTTTGATTTGGACTTAAAATAAATCCCTCATGTGTCTAGCTTGAGTGCTTCTTTTCATGCTTTTATTTTACACACTTGCATAATTGATACTAGGTTGTGACACCTTAGGTATTTATTGGTAGTCTTAGATTACTTGTGATTTGATCTAGATTGCTATCTTGGGTTATTGGACTCGCTAAATCCATTGGCCCCTCATTTTCACCCCGTGGTTGCAATATCAGCACCACATTAAAGAGGAGGGGTCTACAGGAAAGAAGCGTTAATTGTTCCACCAGGCAACCCTTTTGTGCTTTTTGGAACTCACTTGTTTTCTAAGTTGTGGACTCATTTTTAGCTTGTGTGAGGGGTTAATTGTTCCACCTTGTGGACTCACCTCATATTCGCTTTAAGCATTAAGTGTTCCTCTTTCTGCTTTTTGGGTACTTTTGGTAGATTTGCTTTTTGGAAACATACATCTGTGCTCACATAGTAATTAGGCCCTATGAACACTATTCGTGATTCTTGAGAGATTGGATTCCCGGTGAAATCCTTCTTGACAACAGAATCCTTGTAGGTAGGGAGGATACTTAGTGCATTTCACATTCAACTTGGTTAGTGCATCTTCTCTTATTGATCGATACATTCTCTCCTAGGAGAGGTTGATAGATCATGTGGGGTTGACATCACGAGCTTTGGTGAAACAAAATTGGTTAGTGTGTCTTTCCTTATTGATTAATACATTCTCTCTTCGGAGGGGTTGATAGATCATGTGGGGTTGACATCATAGACCTTGGTGAAGCAAAAATTTTTCTTAGCATGTCAGATTTATCTGTCAGCTTTGTTTGGGTTAAAATTGAAAAGGCATCAAAAACCTTGGATCTAGAGCCAAGTCCCCTTGTGGTATACTATTCTGAGTCATCTTTAGAGAGGGTTAACCATAGTGGACAATCCCTTCATAGGGTAAACTGCGTTGATGGAACCTCAAGCGGTAATAGCCATTTTTGCTATGGTAGTGACAGCCACTATATAAATGTCCTTGTGGAAGAAATCTCCATGGGTATGGTTCATTGTTGGGTTGTCAGATATCCCTAGCAGCTCCTAAAGATTAAGTTCTCAGACTGTGTCAAAATCCTGGTGCACCGAGATTGGAGTTCACCCCTTTGGATCATAAAAGTTGCAAAGTCAAACCATTACTAAAAACCCTAGCGAGGTGAAATTTTTATTTTCTAGGGTATATGTGCATCATTGCAAAACATTTTTGGAACATACACAATTAGCGCTTCTGAGGATTAGAATGAATAAGTCACTTGATTATTCATGCGCAAGGTTGCTTTTTCCCTTGTTCATTGTTTTCAGACATGCCTAAAATCACTTGCTTGCTATTTTTCATGCTTGTTTATCTATCTGGTTATTGAAAATGAACAAATCTGTTACAATCCTCAAATTTGGACATTGAAATTTGCAAACAATTCGAATCTAAAAACTCAAAATTTGCAAAATCTGAAGTAAAATCCTTTTTTGGAGTCAAAAGTCATCTCAGGAGGTCAGAAAGTCATACAAGTTTTCTCAAAGTGTCATTTCATTATAGCCCATCTATTGTATGATTGAGTACCCAGTGTCATACGAGTTTTCATGCTTGCAAATTCTCAAAGTCAAAATCTTGCAACTGTTGTATGAAATTTTCAACTGTCATTTCGTTGGTTACCCTCTGTCATACGAGTTTTGCAACTATCGTACAAGTTTTACAACTATCATTTCATAGCATACCCACTGTCGTATGAGTCTACAGAGTGTCATTTGGGAAATTTTTGAGAGTTGTCAAAAAATTGTCAGAATTGCCAGATATTTAGCTTTTTCAACCTATTTCCAAAATCTGTCGATCAAATCACCATGTCAGGAATAGAGCAGTAGCTATTGAGAATCTGATCATTTTCCTAAAGTGGCCTTTTGAATTTGATTCAGCGTTCTATTTAATCAATTTGATTCTTTATCATCTCATGTCAAAACCTTATCATAACTATCAATCTTCAAATCAATCTTCAATCAATCATCAAAATGATTTAGTGTTGTGATATCTTGTCCACTATCTTTTGGGAACCTACCCATACATCCAGGGCATAGTATCCTTCATCCACGTCTAATCGAATCTTCAAATCAATCAAACCTTGACAAGGTTACGTCATCTGATCATCTTGATTCAATTCATTCTTCGGTTATCTGGATCTTATTCTTTTGTTTCACTTGAGGTTAATGGTGGAGACTAGAGCTTCATCTCACAAGAAATCTATCACCACTCTCCAAACTCCAACTCTTGAGCAACTCATCAATTCTAGTCTTTAAAAGGATGATGGTCTTGGCAACTATCAATTGAAATTTGGTTACATACCTCCTCCATCAACTCATAGAGGTACTCAACATACCCCTCATCAATCTAATCTAGGGAGTCAACAAACTCCTACCATGTCTCAAGAAGGGACAAATTTTGGCTCTCAAAAAGCTCAATCTCAACATGGTGCAGATCAAGAACCCACACCTGAAGAAATTGCTCAATATCAAAATGACAATAACTTCCAACGGATGATGAAGCATTTCTTGAAAGAAGATAGAGAAGCATACTTTTTACAATTAGCTCATCAAGGAGCTAAGCTTCCTCCTAATTTTAATGTCAAAGCTATCATCACACATGAGGAAGAAATTCCACTCATAGCTATGATGAAACAAATACATACTTTACAAGTCAAATTGAATCAACTCGAAAAAGAGAAGGAGCCCAAAGAGTTCTCCATGGAGGCTCTATGTCCTTTTCCATTTGACAAAGACTTGTACATGCCACCCTTTCCAAAAAGGGTGAAGATACCAAAGTATGATAAGTATGATGGAGACTCGTATCCTCAAGATCATGCCAGAGAATTCTATACACAATCAATGGAGTTCATGCACGAACCAACCTATTTGATGTGTCTCTTCCCTTGATCTCTAGGGGGAGCAGCCATCCATTGGTTCTCTAGACTGCCTTCTACTATCAAAACTTTTGAGGAGTTGATCAAATTGTTTTATCAACAATACTCCTACAATATTCAACATCCAGTTACCATGATTGATATCTGTAATCTCAAGCAATATCCAGGGGAACCATTCCTAACATTTCTTAAGAGATGGAGGAAGAAGTTCTCTCTATATGCCAGACCTATTCCAGAAATAGAAAAATTGGAAATCTTTATCAACAACCTTGTTCCAGAAATCAATTATCCTCTACAAATGCAAGATCATACATCTTTTTATAAGATGGTAGATAATGCTATCAAAATTGAAAAAGTGCTTGTGAAAAAAGGAGAAATCACACTTCAAAAAGACAAGTACGAATCAGGATCCAGTTCTAAAGACAAGAACAAAAATTGGAACAAGAACAAAGGCATCATCATAGATGGCATTGTTGACACTGTCCATGCCCCATCAAAGGCACCAGCCTACAATCTCACTCTTGGCACTCAAGCCATTAAAGCTTCAGAGAAAAATTCTTCTGAACCACCTCAAAAGAAGCCAGAATACAAAAGATGGGATAAACATTGAAAGTTTACTCCTTTGGGAGAGTCTTTAGAATCAGCTATGAAAACTCTAATGGCTGATAACATCATCTCTTTACCACCAATCCAACCAAATGATCAGGACCCCAAACCGAAATGGTGGAGAGGAAATGAATTTTGTGATTTCCATCAGAGTAAAGGTCACAAAACTAATAATTGCTACCACTTGAAGCATACCATTCAAGATCTAATCGATAGTGGAGACATCACAATTGACAATCCCCAGAGCAATAACCATCATACAGCATTCACAAAACCATTTCTGAAACATGGTCAAGAAGTTTCAACTTCTCAACCTAATATGGGGGCAAAAGTCAACTATGCCTACCTTGGAAATAATGTTGTCATCAATATGGTTGAACCATGTCTCTTTGAAAGTTGCAATGTCATCACAATTGTACAAAGAGATAGAGATATTCCTCAGCTAACATAGTTACTCGATCACAAGCTCAAACGCATCTGAAAGGACAAATCCCAAATTCATCAAATGTCCCTAAGGTTCCCTTCAATCTTTCATTTGCTTCTAAATAGAAGGCTGATTCCAAATCTTCCAATCCAAAGGATATAAGGCATACATCTTATAGCATTGTCCAACAACTCCAACACACTAATGTGAAAATCTCCATGTTTGAGTTTCTTCAAATATCTCCAGCTCATAGAGCCATTCTCGATAAAGCTTTGCTCAGTTCCAATGTTCCTGATGACCTTGATTTAGACATGTTCCAGACTATGGTTGGACATCTTACATCTCCGCAATATATCTCCTTTTCAGAGGAAGATGACAACTCCTTGAGTCACCCACATAATCAGCCTTTGCATATAGAAGTCTTGATCCAGAACCGTAGAGTCAAATGTGTGTTGATAGATGGGGGCATTGGCCTAAACATTTGTTCTTACAGCTTGATCACACAATTGGGATTTTCAGAATTGGCTATTGATCCTAGAAAGAAAATAACTATCAAAGCCTATGATGAACAAGAAAAATCTTCTAAAAGAACCATTATCTTACCTATCAGAGTGGGTCCAGTTATCAAAGATACCATCTGTCAAGTGCTTGATCTACCTTTGGCCTACAACATCCTTCTAGGGAGACCATGGATACATGAAATGCAAGCTATTCCTTCTACATACCATCAATGTTTGAAGTTTCCTTATGAAGGAGTAGAGGTTACTATCCCCACAGATCTGAATACAACTTGCAACACCTTGAAGGAAAGTGCAGATAAGCTTGTGTCTAATAACAGAGAATCTTCCATTGAACCAACTAAAGAAGCATCCACATCTAAAATGGAAGATCTTGCAAAATAGGTTAATATCAAAGAAAATACTATGGGAGAATATACTATGGAGCCAGTCTTATCTTTGACATCTCTCCCTAGCTCACCTAAGTCTTACAGACAATCTTTGAAATAATCCAAACCAGACTCTAAAGAACCTCTGGAAGCATATCAAAAGAATTTTGTAGCAAAACAAGTATCCAAGCAAGAATTTGAAGAGGATGAAGCTGTGCTATCATGGCTATACAAAGATGAACCTAAATATCAAGTTTTTCAAACTAGTGACTCTACAGTATCCAAACTCCCTTCTAAGTTGTATGGTCTAGGAGATAAATTAATAGCTAAGATGGGATATTTAGGTAAAGGACCTCTAGGAATTAGAGGAAAAGGTCTTGAGGCACCTCTCCCACATACTGGTAGAGAAAATAAAGATAAAGTTGGCTTAGGCTTTAAGAAGAAACCCTATCACCTCAAAGGTAATTTCTCTCATGTCATAGAGCAAATCACACCAAGAGAACCTCTTCTTAAGAAAGAAGAAACATAATCATCAAATTGTGATTCAAATAGCTCAGAACTCATCCCCTATGAAAAATTGCCTAAGGAAATCAAAGACCTTCTTGATGATAAAGATGATCTAATCAAAAGAATTAATGTACTAGAAACACAAGAACCTACTATCAACCAATAGATAGTTGCAACACAAGAACCAGCTAATCTTGAAAACAATCAAGAAGAGGGAGGTGGTAGTGATTCTGAGACAGATTCCCATGAGCATGAATTCAAATCAGAATCTGAGGGTAACCCTTCTTGGGGTATTCACCCCGACTTTACTCATGTTCTAAGATTTCCTAGAGATCCTAAATCAGAAGCTGAATCAAATGACTATGAATGGGGAGCCATTCTAGAACTAGATGAAGATGATCTTATTACAGAGAAACATGTTGATATTATTCACCAATATGTACCTAATCCCAATGTGAGTCTAGAGCAAAATGATGAACCTATCAAGTCTGATCCACCTATGGCTGAATTGAACTCCCACGATGACATTGAGCCTATTCATGAATTGAATGTCTTAAGTTGTAATATCACCTTTGAACTCAAGCATCGGGTTAGGACCAATGATGGCAGATCCATATCCATAAACACTATCTCCCAATCTTTCCCTACTTTGACTATCCAATATCTAGAACTTATTGATCAAACCTCCATAAATCCAAGCCATGGTATTTATACCTTCCCGAATGACCATGCCCTTGCTTGCTACCTCAATGTAGTTGAGCCTATGAGGACTTCCATTAGTGAACTGAGCGTTAGCATGACCGAGTCAGACATCAAATATCTTAGTCAGAAAAACAAGAATAAAAAGAAAAAGAAAGAGTTCTGAGGGTGAAAACCACTTTGTGGCAGTCTCAGAACCTACAAAAGTAAAAATAAAAGATGTATCCGAAGGTGAAAACCTCTTTGAGGCACCTAAGGATGAGATATTTTATGTCCTTCCAAGTCATTTATAGGATAGATCTCCAGTTCTAATTGAGCCCACTCAATCTATCAATTTGGGTACAATAGAGGAACCACAATTGGTACATGTCTCACAATCATTATCAGAAGAAGAGAAACAAAAATTTACTACATTCCTAACAGAGAAGAAGATCAAATTTTCATGGAAATATTCAGATATGCTAGGATTGGATCCTAATCTCATAATGCATCATTTATCTATCACTCCAAATGTCAAACCTGTCAAGAAAAAATTAAGAAAGATGCATCCTCATTTTGCACTCTTGGTAAAAGCTGAATTAGAGAAGCTCCTAAACACCAGATTCATCTGAGTTATTGACTATGCAGAGTGGATCTCTAATATTGTACCTATTTCTAAACCAGATGGCTCAATCAGAGTGTGTATAGACTTTACCGATGTGAATAGAGCATGCCCTAAGGATGATTTTCCACTGCCTAACATTGATATGATAGTGGACATGATTGTGGGTTTCGAGATGTATTCCTTAATGGATGATTTCTCTGGATATAACCAAATAAAAATTGCTCTAAAGGACCAAGAGAAAACTACTTTCACATGTGCATGGGGTACCTTCTGTTGGAATGTCATGCCATTTGGGCTTAAAAATGTCGGTGCTACATATCAAAGAGCAATGACATCTATTTTCCATGACATGATGCATCGAACTATGGAAGATTATGTTGATGATACTTTAGCAAAATCTATGATCAAAACTAAACATCTAAAGGACTTGAGCATGATCCTAGACAGAATGGAAAAGTTTAGTCTCTGACTAAATCCTAAGAAGTGTGCTTTTGGTGTCACTTCTAGAAAGCTCTTAGGATACATAGTTTCAAAGAAGGGCATTGAAGTTGATCTAGCTAAAGTCAAGGCTATAATAGAGATGCAACCTCCCATGAATATCAGTCAAATGAGGACATTGCAAGGAAGAGTTCAATCTATCAGAAGATTCATATCACAGCTAGCGGATATATCACAGCCTTTTACAAAAACATTACATAAAGGTGTGACCTTTACATGGAATGAAGAATGTGAGAACAACTTTAACCATATCAAGAAGTATCTATCAAATCTGCCTATCTTGATGCCTCCTATTCATGGGAAGCCATTGATCTTATATGTCTCCACAATAGCCACATCACTGGGGGCATTGCTAGCGCAACATGATGAAGACGAAAAGGAAAGAGCCATTTATTATATAAGCAGAACATTGGTAGCGTATGAAAAGAACTATTCTATGATTGAGAAATCTTGTCTCACTGTGATCTTTGCATCATAGAAACTGAGACACTATATGTTAGCTCATACCACACATCTAGTAGCAAAAATTGATCCACTAAAATACCTACTAAGCAAGGCTGCCCTCACAGGTAGACTGGCTAAATGGGTCATGCTTCTAAGTGAATTTGACATTGAATATGTTGAAAGAAAAGCTATAAAAGGTCAAGTTATTGCTGATCAACTAGCAGATGCACCCATGTTTGATGACACACCAATGCAAATGGAATTTCCAGACTCCTCTATTATGCACCTATCTTCTAGAGAATGGCAATTGTTCTTTGATGGCTCCTATACACAAAATGGATCTAGAGTAGGCATATTGTTCATAACTCCTCAAGGATACTCCATCCCAAAAGCATTCAGACTAAAGTTCCCCTGCACAAACAATATTGTAGAATATGAAGCCCTTTTGAATGGTATGAAAATAGCAATTGAATGGAGAGTAATAGAGCTACACATTCATGGAGACTCTCAACTTGTTATTCATCAAGTCAATGATGTGTACCAAACTAAAGATGAAAAGCTCATTCCTTACAAGAGAATGGTAGATGATCTTAAGAAATATTTCATGTCTATCACATTTGAGCAAATTCCTAGAATGGAGAACAAGGCTACCGATGCAATGGCAAAACTATCTACTTTATTATAGCAGCCTGAACATGAGCTACACTATGAGTTCCTGGTGGAAGCACTCTCTTATCCTCATATGACTCCCCTGAAACCCACATGATCTACACCATTGTTGGTCATGATTCATCCAGATACAAAGACCTCTTTTCCTATCTCCAAGACCAAATCATTCCCGATACCTTCAACCGCCATGAAAAGAGATACCTTATCCGTAATGCCTCCTGATATGTCATCATTGGTCACGATCTATATAAATGAGGTCTAGATGGTACGCTACTTAGATGTTTAGAATAGGAAGAGTCTCAACGTGCATTAGAGGAAGTCCATGATGGTATTTGTGGGTCACACTAGAATGGTTTAACACTAGCTTGAAAACTTATTAGGGCTAGGTACTATTGGCCTGAAATGGAGAAAGAGTCTATCAAATTTGCTAAGAATTGTCAAAAGTGTCAAGTACATGGCAACTTAATTCATGCTCCAGGGAGAGATCTAATTCCCTTTACAACACAATGGCCTTTCCATCAATGGGCATTTGATCTTATCGGGATGATTCATCCTCACTCTTCTAATAGACATACCCATATAATCACTGCTACAGATTATTTTACAAAATGGGTAGAGGCGGTCCCTTTGACACAAGCAACTGGAAAGCAAATATCTATGTTCATATTGAACTATATCATATGTAGATATGGGATACCTCATTCCATAATCACAGATAATGGTGGACAATTCAAGAACAAAGACCTAGATGATCTATGTGCCAAATTCAAGATCACACAACATTGGTCTTCTATCTACTATCCTCAAGGGAATGGACAAGTTGAGGCCTCTAACAAAAATCTATTGAAGATCTTGCACAAAATAGTAAACAAAACCAGCAGAGACTGGCATCTCATGATTAATCCAGCTCTATGGGCCTACAGAACATGTATCAGAACACCTACTGGGGCTATGCCTTTCACTTTAGTTTATGGGTCTGAAGCGATACTGCCTATTGAGGTTGAAATCCCATCACTCAGAATTAGAATGCATGGTCTAGTAACTGATGATGACTACAGAGTGTCTAGGTTGCAAGAACTTGAACTACTAGATGAGTGTAGACAAGCAGTGTATGATCATCTCAGAGTATATCAGAAGAGAATTTCTAGAGGTTATAACAAGAAAGTCAGACACAGAGAATTTCAGGTTGGCGATCTAGTATTGAGAGAGAATCCTAAAAATCAATCACATCAAGAATGCAAGGGAAAGTTCGAACCCAACTGGCTGGGTCCCTTTTTCATCACTACTACTTTTGGCTCTAGCACCTATCAACTCTCAATGACTAAAGGAGAACAGCTCCAAGAACCAATCAACATTCTCCATCTAAAGAAATTATATGCCTAAAGCATTCAGTCTATGGTAAAATGTCCTGAAAAAATTATAAAAATTAGAAAAAGTCCTAAAAAAAATGAACATCTTGGTGAAAACCTAGCAATAGGCACCTTGATGATTCACAAAAAAATCAAAAAATATCAAAAGTACAAAAAAATGAAAAAAAAAAAATGAGAAAAAGAAAAAGTGCCTTGGTGAAAACCTGGAAACAGGTGCCTTGGTAGCAAAAATAGAATCTCTGCCAAGATGGTGAAAACTTAGAAAATGGGTGCCACTTGTTTCAAAATGCTCCATCTATCAGCGCAATCTTGGTCTTTCCCAGCTTTTAGTTTTGCTTGAGTTTTTACATATCTCCTGGTTTGTTTCTGCATTTCTAGTTTTCAATAAGTCGGTCTGTACACCACTCAGCTCAAGCGTTTGTATCCTATCAATGCTTAACACTTGGGGGCAATCAATGTTATATCCTATGGCCTCCAGTATATCTTAGATGTATCATATCTAGTCAGAGTCCTTTGAAGCTTCATTTGAGTCAGTCAGTCAATCTCCTCTCCAAAAAGGATTTTGTATCTACAATGCAATCAACATCAAACACAAACTGAAAACAATCTGTGCTTTTCATGCTTTTATCTCCTTGTATGCTTATTGATTCGCATTGAGATTTTTGCATATTGAGTCCCTTCCAGCTCTTCGATGATGTCCTTTATAGGATTTAAAGAGTGATGACTGGGGGCATAATCTTTTCTTTATTTTCTTCTTGTATGTGAAAATCTAACAACTTTGGAAATTCTGGATTGAAATGGTGTCTGACTGTAAGAGCCTCTATCTCGAATTAGATGGCCATGCGTACCTCGACCATTGATACCCAAAAAATTCAAGGAAGTTTGATCTCACTATTGTCTTTTTGAGTAAGTTCTTTCTCCTACTGTGAAACGCGATCTTACCTAAGGATGTGAATGATAAAGGGTCACTACAGGTAATTCACATTGGATTTAGAATAATCTCTTGGCTGTTTGATGTGTTTGTCACACAAGGCGTATTCAGGTCATCATGAAATTTATGTTTTGATGCTTGTACAAATTTCTATATCAAAATGGACATGATATTCAGGTCATCCTGGCATTTGTGCCTTAGTGCTTATATCTAATCTGACATTCTGAAAATAAAACCAATATTCATATGTCCATGGTTGTTTGACCAGTGGGTGTTGTATTGGTTCTTGAGTGTTACAAATCAATATTCATATGTCTATGGTTTCATGGCTAGTGGGCATTGTATTGATTTATCTAGTTACCTAAAAGTTCAATGATGATAACAAATCGACACATGATTAGTGACTAGGTCCTAGGTCTTAGGTTGCATTTCATTTTGCATGTCTCTTTGCATTTTGCATGTCTGTATGATCTCACAACTATTTGGAAACACTTCAAATCTTAAACAAATCTTCATATCAATTCTTCACATCTACCAAGAGCTGAGTCTCACTTGAAGGTCTCTTCATCGAACCACAAGCAGTAACCCTCCTTGGTTAAACATCCTTTTGACATAAGACTAAGTACTTGTCTTCATCACCTTGCAAAAACATATCATGTGTATCGCTGCATTTACATCTCATATCATTATCATTTGTTACATTACATTACATCCATTACATAAGCATAAATCATACATACATCTTTTCATAAACAATTACATTTTCATAACATCCATACATATGAAAGAAATCATTGCATTGCATTGATCCATACATACATTCTACACTACTCATAGCATAAGCATAGCATGATATCATCATAAATCCAAAACATGACAAGTACAAATGAAGTCACAACCAAAAACATCGATCTCATATATATCATAAACTCAAAATGAGTCAAGGGTGCACTACTGGCACAATGTACAAAAGAATGAGCTCTGAAGAGCTATCAGAGTCATAACAGTATATCATTGATAAAAAAGAACAGAGTATATCAAAACATAAGCACAGGAATCAACTATCAACATGCTCCTCAGTATCTGGTGGAGGAGGTGGTAGTGCATCAGGTATGCCCTCAACTCTCGGTGCCCTAGCTCCCTCTGAGGCTGCCATGTACTCTGAATACGTAGGTACTCTCTACATAGCAAGGACAACAACATAGTATGCAGACACATAATACGAAGCCTATGAGGTCTGATGGGTCACCTCTATCTATAATCTCTGAACCTCTAAGTGAAACTCTGCATGAAGATTAGTGCACTGCCTATCTGCCTCTCGATACCTCTCCTCCCACCTAGCACTCTGTACCTTCAGGTCCTAGACCTAAGCTCTAAGACATCTGATAATCTCTGATGAAGTGAGAGGAATAGTAGGATTGGCCTCAGCTGCTAGCATCTCTATGTTCTATGGCTACTCTGGCTACTGACCAGTGGTATCTTCTCTATGTACCTTACAGCATCTAACCTTAGCTCCCATATCAAAAGTGGTATCTACCTATGAGGTATCTCCATCGCCACCCACAAACTGCTCAGCTGCTAAAACCTCATCTACAGAACCAACACTACCCAGAGTACCCCTCTCCCCCCTACTTCATCTTTTTGAACCTGTGGATGTACCTATTGTAGAAGTAGAAGGATGAGGGGGCCTCATGTGTCCTAATGGTCTTTGAAGTGGAGCCATCGCTCTTTGTCTAGGAGGTGTAGGATGCACTACCTGAGGTCTCGGGCCTTGTCCCATAGGAGCACCTATAACATCCATCACCTCCTCCATGGAGGGTATCAACTCAGTGGGATCTAAGAATCTATAAATGGGGTGATCCACAAGCCAAGAAATGTATCCATCTATAACCCCTGCATCAACAACCTATGGATAGTAATCCTAGTCTCACCCTATGATGTGACTGTACTCATCTAAGCATAAAGAATATGTAAGCCGCACTGTCCATCCAAGGCCGATCTCACAAACAATGCGTGCATATGTAGTATACTCCTGTGGGGCATCCTATCTACATCCATACTGGCACCACACTCTGGTAATCAAAAATCTCTCTAACATGGTGAGAGACCGGCCAATAAGTACCCAACTCTAAAAAAGAAAACTATACTCCTCCCTCGCAGTGGGCCAAGCCTCTATCTGCAAGTAGGGTCTCCAATGCACAAATGTCATATCATCTAAGCATCATCGAAAGTACTCAGTATGACCCATGCAGACCTATATGACATAACCTACATACATATATATCACTGGCTCCTGTGGCTACCGCTATGTCTGGAAAACTAGTCTCAACACTGGGATATGCTCCCATGCCCATATTTGTAATACAAGAGCTCCAGAAGTGAAGCTCTTGCAATCCTGATACATGACCTCATGCATCTCTGAAAACATGTGGGCCAATAGACACTAACCCTAGGCAAGCTTAGTGGGAGTGGCCATAAGAAGTGCTACCATCGATGCCCATCCCATCAAAAAGCTATTCTGCTGACAGCCTGGCATGATGAGCTCCCCGATCATCCCAGCAATAATGCACTCTAAACGGTGTGTCTGACCATATCTCTATACAAGGGTCTCCCAGGAAATGGACCCCATCAACTGTGTATCATCACCAAATAGATGCCTGAGGGCATGAAGACCATTCTGGTCGGAACTCACATACTCAGGACGTCGACTGCTATGGAATGGAATGCGTAGTATCCTATAAATATCCTCTAGAGTCACAGTCATCTCTCCAGTCAATAAATGAAAGGTTTGAGTCTCTGAGTGAAATCTCTCTATCAACATAGTCAATAGGCCATGATTTACCCTAATATCATGTAAATGAATGAGATGCTCAAAACCACATGCAGCAAGATGAACCCTCATAGGGTTAGGAAGCGAGATGCATAGTCTTTGTGTCACCAGGTAAGAATGACGAACATGGATGTCTGGATATGTGACCTAAATCATATAGAAATAGGGTGTTTTATCAGATATTGAGTTCCAAATTAGGCTAATAGTACAAAAATGGAACAGTTCAATATTTCAGAAGGTGGGTCAAAGGATCAGCAATCCGGCAAAATTATCAGAAAAATCAAATTTTTGACCTAAATATCAGTTTTAGGCTCACTATCTCTCAAACAACATTCCAAACTAGCTCTGAAAGTCATACAACACTTCACAAAAGCCCAAACAACAATCCATGGTCATACAACACTGCGCACATTGTCATACAAGTTTTCAGGGACCTGACGAAATGTCATACGATAGACGGGTCCCCTTCATACGACACTTGGGTGGACTTGAAACAACAAAGGAGTTTCAACTAAAGTTTCATACGAGTCTGGGTTGGGACTCATATGAGTTTTCACACATGCAAAATTCAAAAAGTAAAATGCGTACGAAAAAAATTAAAAAATACTATAAAACATGAAAAATTTGCATTTTCAGAGGGGAACAAAGGTCCACCTATCAGATGTCCATACTGTCGGGGTCTCTGGTATCTCCGACTGCGCTCAAATTGATGCGAACTCATAGGAACCTTCGGATCTCACTATTCTGCCATTTTTTTGCTTAGAGGGCTCCACAAAATCTCCAAAGTCAAAAAGTTGAAATGAATTGAAAATGACCCTTCGGGCCTTTATATAGCATTTGACCTAATTTTCAAAAGTGCTCTGTTTCTCATGAAAATTGCACCCCTGGCTAATTTCGACGTTCTGAATCCATTTTCGGGATCAAAATCAAAATCTGAGATTGTTTAATATGTCAAAATCATGATTTAACATTTTGGGCCCAGGATGGTCTACTGCTTGCATAATCAACCTTCAATCATCAAAGAAATCCAGCATTCAACTTAACTGATTATCTTACGTCAAACTATCAAAATTTCAACTATGGTCAACTCATGGTTTAACCTAGTCAAACTTGGTCTTTTCGACCTCCAAACGATGCAGAATGCATTCCCAGACATGTTTAACCACTTCTCAAATCAATTAACATGCTTCTAAACCATTTAACGCTGACTTCTCTTGTCAGATTTTGATTTTAATCTCGAAGGGGGCATGGTATTGCACATCATTCAAGTCTGTAAAAATTCTATCAATCTTTCCTTAGTAATCAACACAACAACCATGTCTAGTTGTTGAATCATCAAAATTCCTCATCGCTCGGGGCAAATCTATCATTGCTTGGTGCATATCAGATTCATCGATCCATATCAATCTGGTATTCTCCTAATCTTGTAATCTGTATCAGCTTTTTGCAACCATCGGTTCATCAGTGTTATTTCCTTGGTTCTTCGGTAACTGAAGGGGTTATATGTGATACCTATGTCATGGTTCTGCTAAGACAATCAAGTCTAGAATCGGTCACTCACTTCTTTGCAATCCTAAGGTTCGGAATTAGGTGTTTTGACACTTTTTTTCGCAATCCTCAGTTCATCGCTACTACAGTGAACATTATCTTTGGTCATTCAGGACCTATGATCTTCATATCAAATCAATATCAATCAGCTTCTATCTCATATCAATTATCAATTTTGAATCAGTTTCATATCTCTACCAAACACAGACTATCTTTGAACCACTGCGCTTCGCACAGTAATTCAAAGAGGGGCAAAATGTAATACCCCAAAAATGGGCTATAAGTTCATTAACCTCCTACATCTACAAATCAAATGAAATCAACATCGAAATCCTAATTTAAGGCACATCTAAACATCATCGAATCCTAATTGATTATCTTAAATTCTGCATTGGGGAATATTCCTAGTAATATTCCTAATCATCATAATTATCTTTGATTTAATGATTATTTGGCGATAAATCCTATTTATCCTAAAGTTTAATTAATTAAATATTCTCAATATTTAATTAATTAAGTTTAATTCTGCCACTTAATTATTTAATTGAATTTAATTATATTTATTCCTAATTATTATTATTTAAATTTGATAATAAATCAAAATTCCTATTATTAATTGATTAAATTAATAAAAGCAAGTTGTCATATTTAATGATATTATTTTTGAATAAAAATTTGATTAAATGATTGATTAACCCATAAATCAATTATTCAATTTCAAAAATCAGTTAAGTTGAGAATAAATCACTTTATTTATTTATTAATTTATAATTATCCATGTGCACAATCAAAGAACAGTTAAACTCCAAATCAGAAAATCAATGCAAGTTATTGACTTTTTGGAACTCAACATCATTTTTGAGTTTTAAAATTGATCTAAACTTCTAATTTGAGTTAAAAAGCTATTTTTTTGCATGATTTGCATAATTTTGAGAATTAACTATCTTTCATGATCAGATAACTCAAAAATCAAGCTGAGTTAATCTAAGTGATTTATGGCTTTTTCCATGCACCTCCAAAGCCCTAGATTTCTATAATTCAAGGCTCAACTCTTCATAATTGATCCACAAATTTGCATTCTCACGCTGTCGAATTAGAGTCTAAAGAATCATCTTTGCAAATCCAAGCTATTGTGAGATCTTTCTTGTTTTGAGCATTGCATATCATTTAGCATAGATTCATATCATTGTTAGATCAATTTCATATAGATCAATTTCATATCAGTTTATCATTCATATTGCATAGAAAATCCAAAAAAATAGCTTAATTGCATTCAATTCATATCTAGATCAATTGCATTCAAATCCTTCATTTAGGTGTCGTCTAAGTCATTGATCTCAATAACAATCTGAGAACATCAATCTTGCACCTACTAGAAGGCAGTAAATCACTTGGTTAGATTAGATTTTAATTTTGCACGATTTCAATTTCAACTAACCTCTAATGTTTTACTGAAGTGTTATGTCTACAGATCAGGTACAATTTTCACACACACAGTTGCATCCTGACTTTTTGGGATTCCAAGATGACTGGTGGTATATATTGTTGTAGTTTTGATTTTGTAGGGGTTCCAAGTCTTTTGGTCCCAAAGGTTGTTGTTGATGTTATGTTGAAAATCAATGAAAGACTTAACAAGGAGAGCATGGATTTTGGGTTTGTTTCCTAGCATTGTGTTGTCCTGGTAATGTATAGATTCTGTAAATTTTAATGAGAATATACTTGAATTCCAATCTCAGATTTATGTTTGTCTTCTTTTTTTGATCTTGGGCTCATATATGTTAATGTCACAAAGTGAGTTAGCATATGGTGGACAAAGAACATTGTGGAGTTATCTTTGAGTTCCTAAAAAAGTTAGCA
The DNA here is from genome assembly GCA_027943335.1 of Chamaecyparis obtusa. Taxonomy (NCBI): domain Eukaryota; kingdom Viridiplantae; phylum Streptophyta; class Pinopsida; order Cupressales; family Cupressaceae; genus Chamaecyparis; species Chamaecyparis obtusa. The sequence goes on from BSBK01001913.1 coordinate 5,068,542, forward strand.
TTAAAGTCTTTAAGGTGATTTTAGTGAGTTCATGGTTGAATAAGAATTTGATGATCAGGTTTGGGAGCGAGAGGGATAATAGGAAAAACACTTATTTTGAGTTCAAGAGTGTTTGAGTTAAAATTTTCAGTTGATATATGTTATTGAGTGACTCTATGCCCTAGGTTAAGGCACTGATCCATTCTCTAGAAGCATTCCATCATCATCAATCACACATTTAAATGATAAAATATTTAAAACTAGTTTGTGAAGGGTATAGTTGTATAATATTTTGTGACTCCTTTGAAGAAGTGAGTCAAAGGTACACCCACCTGAGCATCTAGGCTCAAAGTGTAGGAGGATCCTTGTTGATCCTTGTTAATTTTCCCTTTTCCTTGCAGACTTTGGAGTGGTGATAGAGTCAGTGACATTAGTTTGTCAATCATAGCATAAACCTACAAGTAGAAAGAAAAGACAACCAACAATACTGATTAGAGGAGAACTTACAAAATGACGCTTTCCTACCCAATGCCATGATCATATATTCTATACATAGTTTCCTAAAAGTTTGTTTCTAAAATGTAACAAAATTAAGTAATTCTTTTGTATCCTATAGTTTTACTTTCCTTCCTTTCTTCTCCCAAACAACTAAACTTGGACCAAGGGTATTCAAGCTCTGGCCAGAGTCCTTGTGTCCTTTCTCGGCATGCAATTTTTCCACATCCTCTAGCTTATCTTCTTCCTCACTAATGACAAGCCCATCTTCTCACATATACCTCTTCAACTAATTGCCTTCTACATTCCTCCTAATCTTCATTAATTTCAAAAGAAAATATACATTCTTATAGATGATTGGCCTCCTTGCATGAAAAAGGGCATGCTCTTCAATTTTTAGAATTCTCTAATGATAAATATATTTATATAGTGTCTAAGCTTCTAAATAGTGAGGTCGTCATCAATATTCATTAGGTCTGTATCAAGCACATCCAAGATTTCTTTGATGAAAGTTTTATGACATTATTCTTCTATGGCATATTTGTCTCCTTCGACTTGCAAAGACAAGGCTATAAACATTATAGGTATGTCAGTATTGACCTTATATCTATCCTTAGAATAAACAAAGTCACTTCCAATTATGTGAATAATGACCCTTATTACTAGGCTATGAGGGAATTTCAATATGAGCTTCATCCATTCTTTCCTCACTTCACCCCAAAAGGCTCTGAGATGGATGGGAGTATCTATGGCTATATTTCACTTCTTTGTAAAATGCTATATCTATATCTGCAGAGGCCAGTGAGAATTATTCTATTGAAATGCCTTTTAATGACTAGTCTAAATTACTAGAAGGTTCTGACTCTATGGCCCAATTTATTTGCGGGAATTGGAATTTGAGACAAAACCTGATTATCTCAAAATCAGGTTTTGAAATTCTGGTTTTGTGTATTTGGAAGATAGTTTGGACTGTTCACCCAGAAGATGGCTGAGACAATCCATATTTTGCGTTTGGTTTCCATTTTCAAAATTGGAATTGGAAGCGAGAAATTCCTATTTATGTGTTTGGTTTGCAATTTCAAATTGGAATTGGAATTACATTATCCATTTTCTGTGTTTGGTTCTACATTTTCGATTGGAATTAGAATTTGACAATAAAATTTAAGTTTTTATAATTATTATATAATGTTTTAATTTAATATTTTATTTTTGTTGTCCATTTTTTATTTATAATTTTTTTTTATTAATTGATATTTTTATCTAGAAAATCATAAACAAAATTTAATTTTTTTTTTTTCAATATTGTGAACAATAAACTTAAATTTTTTTAATAATTTTATACATTATCATAAACAATATTATAACAAGAAAGTAATTATAGCATTGCTCGATATCACATCAAAATATAAATAAGTCATCTAGTCCACATCTATATCTATTTCTACATAATGACCCAACAAATGATCAAACTAAATAGTATGATTGTTGCACAAAGTAAACATCGTAAAAACATGACATCAGCTTTATACGTAGCCTCCGCTTTTGCAAAAGCTTTTTCAAGCGCTTTGCAAGACTTGCACTCATCATCCACAACAAGTATATGTGGAGAACATGCAAATGATGTAGACACCGATGGGGTGTCATTGGCCCACCAAAAGTACTGACATCCACCGCCATCCTACAATACAAATCTAAGTTAGTCTCACTATAATGACTAATATTTATTCTTTGTAAACATTTAAATATTGTGCAATTAACAACCTTTTTCTTATTTTTGCAACTCCAAAATTTACGATCTGGATTATCACGCGTGTGTGATGTCTTCAACACGTAGCGCAATCCATCACCACACTCACACATGGGGACATTTATCATAGCCATCAGCACTGTATCAAGTAAATTTTTGTTCATTTATACTATTTTTGTTCATTCATATATAACAACATGACTATATTCTATGAGTACAAATTGAAAAAGTTTTATTTATGTTGATATTACAAATTTATAGAAAAAATATAATGACGCAACTATAGCATTAGATAGAAGTTTTAGGGAAGAACAATATCCATGAACTGAATGGTGGTGTGAAAACACACCGTTAAATAAGAAAATGAAAGGAAATCCACGCTCTACTCCCTTATGCCCCACATTCGATGAGCAACCATCTCATATCCCGCTCATTCTTCTCATTACTTTCCATATTGTTAGATGGTCAACCTTGCATCTACTAAGTAAACATGATAGAAAAACTAAAAATTGTTTATTTTTAAATGGAATACACCAAGGAGTACCATCATAAATATTGACCGTTTACAAACATGAACAATAAACAATCATCAGATAGCTCATTTTTTATCATCATATGTGGATATTTTTGGCATCAATGTTTCAAATAGTTTCTAGATTTGATTGTGTAGATAGTTATGGATCACACTCTGTGATCCATCATCAGGATGAAAGAGACCAAAATGATTGCAACAGACCAAAATGATGGACTTTTCTTTCAATCATTTTTCTCTCTTCCATCCTGATGAAGGATCACAGAGTGATCATAAACGTTGATGCCAAAAATATCTACAAAATCAAATCCAGAAGTTATTTCAAACATATTTAATGTCAGAATATGTGTAGTCTCACTTTACCATCATATGTGTACTCTCAAAACTATCCATTTCTGTTTCTGTACCTATCGCGTGGTTTTTAAAAATGAATGAAAAATGAAAAGAAATTGAAGATGAAATAGAGCATTGAACAAAGTAGAATTATTTAACTTAATTTTGTAATGCAACAATAATAACAAGATTGTTAGGGTATATACATACAGAATCATGAACAATACAGTCGTCTACCAAAACACATTAATAAAATCATGTCTGAAGAACTAGAAATGGATAGTTATGAGACTACACCTCAAAAATGCATTAAATGAAGCATTCATCATGTGGTACTCCTTTGTGTATTCCACTTAAATATGTTAAAAGAAACAACGCTAAAAAATGCAAGCTAATATGTCTATAAAAGCACATTAATGAAAACAATGGTCAAGGGATGGCATGCTTGTTTGTCCATTAATTCAACAAGATCTTACAATACCAAAACATTAAACCAATATGCACCAATAGTCCATTGATGGACCTCTGAAAGCACTCAAAATTCAAAGGACAAGAGAGAAACAAGGTTTCCTACCTTGAAGTGGAGAGAAAAACCAAAATGGAGAGGAAGACAAGCACACTCTGTGAAAGCCAACATAATCACTAGCAACACAAAATAATCTTGGCATGGATCCAACGAATTAACACAATAAGTATACCAGTGGGTACTTACCAATGGCTACTGTATACCAGTGTATACCAAAACAAAGAGGGAAAAATGAAAGAAATAACTTGATTGGGTTGACACATGATCCCAAGAGAAGTTCTGAAACATCTTTGCGTGGCCATTGAGAGAGCAAGTTTTTACAATTGATTATACATTTTTTATGTAAATTTTACTTCACGAATCACAAAAAAAATGCATGGTAAGAGGAAAGATGGGTTCAACTTGTGTTCCAACATAAATATCTTTGAATTCCATTTCTCATAAGAGTGTTGACAAACTATATTTTGTAATGGAGATATACCAATGTATACTATTAAACAGCCACTGGCATATAGTCCAATCAGTGGATAAACTTAGCAACATCTTGAACATGCAATAGATATTGAACATGTAATTCATCTTTAGAACATCAATCAAAAAGCATCGTATGTCAGTGGCTATATGCCAGTGGCTGTGAACATCAATCACAAAGTATTGTTTCTTTTCCAGCTTGTCTATATTTTTATGATGTTGATTCATTTGTAAGAAATGATACTTTGTGATTGATGTTCTAAAGATGCATTGCATGTTCAAGATGTTGTTAAGTTTATCCACTGATTGGACTATATGCCAGTGGTTGTGAACATCAATCACAAAGTATCATTTCTTAACAGATGAATCAACATCATAAAAATATAGACAAGCTGGAAAAGAAACAATACTTTGTGATTGATGTTCACAACCACTGGCATACAGTCCAATTAGTGGATAAACTTCACATTAATTTCATGCTTTTCTAAGTGCTCAATTATAAGTGTCATTATTTTCCAGCTTGCCATTGTTTTCTAAGAAATTTTAATTAACATGGTGACCCAAATTGATAACATGCTGACCCAAATTGAACAAGAGAAGAGAAGGAAGATCTCAAGAAGCATTTCATGCCTAGTGAACAACAAAAAATCATGTAAAGGAGCAGAAAGGAGGCAGATGCCAGGCAAGAGTGTATACAAGGGAGATGAACTCTATTATTGTGATTATTAAAACTTTATTTCCAACTTACACTTTTAAGGAAACTTTCTCTACAGAGATTAGATCACTTACCTTAAGAGAGTTAATGCCATAGTAATAGTAGAGTTTGGTTTTACTAAGCTTTGAGATAGATTTGAACTTGCCATTATTTAGAAACTTATTATATATCTAGGCCAAGGTGATTCTCCAAGGCCAGCCACCAGCACCTATAATTCCATCAATGAGTTAGTCACAGGTGAATCCCAGAATGTTGTGATAAAGGCATAGATGGACATGGATAGGCTAGTGTATAGTAATGCCTGTAATAGATAGGTATATGGTATAGCTATGAGCATGTTAGTCAAAATAAAAAATGTGTTTAGTCAAGGCCGGGTGACATAATTTTTGTAAGTGGAGGACTAGTCTGTAAGAAAAGGATGACTGACTCACAAGAGACTAAAAATCCATCAAATAAGTGTGTCATTTTAAGGTGGCAAGTAAAATTCATAGTGTGCCAGCTGATGAAACTCCTGACTACACATTCCCAGTGTATGGTTGGCTATGCCATCAATGGGTTACTTTCCCACCACTACAAGGGCCACTGCCACTCAAGCCTGCCAGAGTAGTACAACATAGAAGGGTTGTTAATTGAGGACTGCATGAACAGAAAAGGCTCATGTGTTGAAGTGCCACTTGGATCACCTGCTCCCCCTTTCTAAAGGAAGGATTCTGCAATATAAGGATGAAAGGAAAGAATCCCATAGAGGGGATACTTACTAATGTAATTATTCTGTATTGAGTAGCCCATGCAACTACATATTTATAAAAATAATGAAAAATGTTGTCTTCACACTAGCAAGTGATTTGTTTATTTCAGAAAAAGCTCTCAAATTATCTCTGCAGCACTAAAGATGATACTAAAAAGATTGATCAAATCCATAATGATATGTCCAAAAAATTGCACTATTTTGCTAATTGACCAACCATTAAGAGAGGCAAGTGTGATAGGTATACCAATCACTAGGAGAATTGAAATTACAATTACCACAAACATAGATGATTGGAACACAGGGGTCATGGTTGTGATCTTAAAATCTTCCAGCAGATTCAAAAGGCTATATTATTAGATCTCAATCCAGTCAAATTTGGATCAAATAGAAATGATAAATTAAAGATTTGAATAGAATAGAAATTATAGATGGAATGAAAATGATGCTTCTAATTCTTTCAAAGGTGGTGTTTTTAAGAGAATGTTCTGGCATGGTGCATATGTTTATGATGCCTAGTTCAACTGTGCTTCTAATCAGATCATTCATTCATGGACTATGAATCTCTGCCATGTTCATGTTATCAATCTTTGTGAACAATATACAAGGATGTCATATCCCCAAATTCAGAATACTTAGAATACTTTCTTTTCTAGCTTGCCATTGTTTTCAAAGAAAACAATGGCAAGCTGGAAAAGAAATGATACTTTGTGATTGTTGTTCACAACCACTAGCATACAGTCCAATCAGTGGATAAACCAATTTACATTTCATTATCTTAGAATATATTTGATAAATAAAAACTATGTTTGATAAAAAATAATCAACCATAGACAATCATAAACAATCATCAATGAAAACACAATTGTATCAGTGTATGTGAACAAGTATGATAATGTTTCAACTCATGATAAAGTTTGATAAAGTATGTAGAAAATAACTATAAATCACCATATGTGGCTACAATCCAGTCCACTCTCTCATCCTCAGTCATCAATAAGAACCATTTGGCTCTTTCATGTTCACCTATGAAGGTTTCATATACCCTCAGGAATACACCTTGACTCAATCTGGGGATGGATTTGAGAGCGTTATATGCATCTGTCAAAGCATTGTCATGAGTAGATTCATCAATTTTGATACGTGAACATTGCTCATGCCCTCTTTATTTTCTTCATTGTTTCACACATGGAATCCAAGGAAGTGGCCATACTTTCCTTCCTCCTCTTTCCCACCTTTCTGACTGATGATGTAGGAGTCCCTCTAGTACTTGTTGTTGCAGTGGACTGATTGGAATTATAAGGTTCTTCATTTAAATCAATAGCACTATCAAGATGTATATTGAAGCCAAGGTCCTCTTCATCATGCACATTGAATGGCTCTTCCATAGGGTTCCCTTCTTTAGTATCAAGGGTCGTGGTAGCTGCATTACCTTCAGCAATGTCATTACCCACAATTGCACCCAATTCATTGAAGTACTAGAAGAGCTGCCTCTTATACACTTTGGCATTTTTGAACTCTCTTCTCTGCATGTTGGCATAAATAAATGGATTAGGTTCTTTGTCTTTCATTATTAACTTTAAAAGAAGGCAATATTATTTCCATCAAAATAGTAGAGAGATCACCCTACCTTCAGAAGCTCTTCCCACACGCTATCCTTAGCATCCATGCACCAAGTTGCCTCATTCCAAGTGAAACCACTTGTATTCCTTAGCTCTTTCATCACTATATAGGCAAGCTTCTAGGTTTTCAACTTATTTTTGAAGTTGTTCTTTGATAGATTGAGGTTCATATCAATGTTGAACTACCTCTCAATTGCGGACCATGCTTCTTTTTTGAAGCCTCCGTCACATTTTTTGCCTAGTTGTACTTGTTCAAGGAGCAAGTCTAGAAACTTGCATTCCATTTCCTTTGTCCACATTATCTTCTTTGAGGAAGGAGATATCTGGCTCATGTTACCAATTTCATCCATGGTCATCATTAATTTTGTGTATGTCATGTTGTGTATACAAATTGTTGTTAATGGTATCAAAGTATCTTCATACATCAGTTTACTCAAATAAAACACATTGACCCATACAATTCCAATACTTGCAAATAGAAATAGAAGAAAAAGGAAACCATCATGTATATCAAAGTATCTTCATACATCAGTTTACTCAAATAAAATACATTAAGCCATACGAGACCAATACTTGCAAATAGAAAGAGAAGAAAAAGGAAACCATCATGTATATCAAAGTATCTTCATACATTAGTTTACTCAAATAAAACACATTGAGCCATACAAGTCCAATACTTGTAGATAGAAAGAGAATAAAAAGGAAACCATCATGTATATCAAAGTATCTTCGTACATCAGTTTACTCAAATAAAACACATTGACCCATACAAGTCCAATACTTACAGATAAAAAGAGAAGAAAAAGGAAACCATCATGTAGTCTTGACTCATACAAGAACAACTATTGTCAGGATCTATACTCTTCCCACATTCTACTTGCTATATCATCTCAAAACTGTGCCCACTAGTCTCTATCATGTTGAGACAACCCATATCTCTCCAGCATTGGTACATCTATCCCATCATGATCATCTTCCTCTTTGGTGACAATTTCTGATGGAATGTCATCCTCTAACATAATGTAGTTGTGTAATATGCAACATGCTAATACAATATGGGCTTTTGTCATGATAGGATAAGACGTGGCATGCCTTAGGATTGGAAAACGCTACTTGAGAATACCAAATGTACACTCTACTAAGTTTCTAAGAGAGGAGTGTCGATGGTTGAACAAATCTTCTCGAGAGTTTATTGGATTCTCTCTTGAAAACTCCTTTAGGTGGTAGTGTGTACATTGATAAGGATCAAGAAATCTAGGTGCATTGGGATATCCAGCATCCACTAGAAAATATTTTCCTACATAAATAAAGTATATTATTAAAATGTGAAACATTGATTGTACCCTTGAGTATATTAAACTATGATTTGGCTTACCAAGGGGAACAACAAGAGGATCTTCTCTTGACAGAGCTGAAGCTAGAACACAACTATCCATGGTAGACCCTTCCCAACCAGCAAGGTAGTACTGAAACTTGTGATTGAAGGAACACACACCAATAACATTTTGTGACAGGTTGCCTTTTCTATCATGATATTTACCCTGCATGTCAACATCGATGATGATTGGTATATGGGTTCCATCAATAGCTCCAACACAATCCTATACGATATGATACAATCATCAATTCTATGGTCAACCAATAATATGATAAGGATAAAAATCCATTCAATAAATTTGTAACAACACAACAATTACCTTGTAGAATGGATCAAAATGTTTGTTCCCACTAATTTCAGGAGGAGTGTTTGGACTAGGTGGTAGAAAGCAATCCTTGTGGAGTCCTAAGATAGCCCTAAACACTTTGTGGAAGTATCAGCTAATTGTCTCTCCTGAGTGCCCAAAGTTGTGGGTAATCTTGCGGTTCCTCAGATTGTGGCCAACGGTGTGGAGGAACATCAAAAGTTCTTCTAACATCAAGTGTATCATATCTATCAAGGTTCCTTTCAGCCTTAGGATAGTAGCTAGACAAAAGAAGGCTCCCCTACTCATGTGAATCTGATCATTACAATCCACAATGTTGGAATGAATAACCATTCTATAAAAATAATTTCCTTTTCTTTTTTGTTTACCCATTTGTGCATTGCCTTCTCGAGCCGCCACTACTATGGCTACAAAAACACAAGCAATAAGAGCTGTGAGAAGATGAGAATATGTGGTCTCCACAACTACCCATCCTAGAATGTCAATATTCTTAATAGGATCCATCAATAGCCTGAAATGTGGACAAAAAAAATGATTTTAGTGAGGAGATATTGGTAGCATGTTGTTCATGTTCTATTTTTCTAACTCTTTTCATGAAAGTATTCTACAAATAAAAGTGATTTTAAGACATTTTATAATCAATGTTCTTTGGTTAGTCCTAATGATGATCTTTTCTTCCCATACTTCAACTACATGGGATGCAGACAATATCTTAGATTAACCTTCAATGGCCTTTACATGAATCCCTACAAGTGACTATGGTAGCTAACTAGTTGATAACATTCAAAGTGATTGTGGTCATAGAAGATTGAGATATAGGTGCAACTCTTTTTATGAAATTGAAAGTATTCTACAAATAAAAGTGATTCTAAGACATTTTAGAATCAATGTTAATTAATAGTAGAGATAGGTGCTATAGTCTTTAGAAGTATCTAGGAGAAAATGTCAATGAAATTGTATTTATCATGAATATTTTTCAGTTAGATTTAAGAATTTTGTTGTAACATCTTGTTTTATCAATGTTTTGTCTTATCAAAATAGGGAGTTAGAGAAAAGAAAATAGACTCTTTTGATTATGTATGATTTCAAATAGTGATGAAAAAGACCTCCATAGTCAAATTCACATTTTCAAATTGTATCAATATGAATTATAAAATTCTAATGTCTTTTAAGAATTTTGTTGATCTCATTCTTTATATTTCTAAATTTCTACCATCCATATATACTAAAAAATTCTTCGTGGATGTTTGAATTTGACTATGTGCATCTTACTCTATCAACATTTCAAATCATATTATATGATTCATTATCATACAATGAATTAGAGAAGAGAAAATACAGTATGTTGATGAATATAGAGTATGGTAGGAAATGTTAATAGAAAAAGATATAGTCAAATCAAGAAACTCAAATTACATCAACATGGACTGTACAAGCCTAATGTCTCTAAGAATTTTTTTGGTCTCGTGCTTTAAATTTATAAGCTTCTAACATCCATATATTTAGAAAAAATTTCATTATGAATTTTTGAACTTGACTGTGATCTCTTCCCAATAATGTTTCAAATTAGATTCTATGATTCATCATTGAGATAATGAGTTAGAGAAGAGAAAATACAATATCTTGATAATCAGTCATAGAGTACGATTTGAAATATCGCTGAAAAAGTATACACAATCAAATCAAGAAGCTCAAATCAAATCAACATGAACTGTAGAGATTCTTTTGATCTTGTACTTTATATTTCTAAGCATATCTCATCATTAATCATTGCCAAGTGTCAAAGATAAGTATAAAAAGCCAATCTAATTGTCCACACATAAATGAAATCTAATTGTCTACACATAAATGAAATTAGTAGTATGAACTTTGAAGCCATCTCATGTGTTGCATGTTTTTGCAATCTTGCGGTTCCTGAGTGATGTAAAGATAACATGTTATCCAACAATATGGACATCCTTGATTTTGATTCAAGGATGGAAGACATGTTTGGCACTCAGCATTTAAAGACTAAAGATTTCCAATGTATACTGTAACCAGTATACGCTTGTTACAGTATAATATGAAGAGTTTAGATCTCGGGGATGCAAACTAATTGTCCATCAAATTGTTAAACCATTTGATATGTAGCTACATTATCCACTGGTTTGTGTTCATGGAATGATTGTTATGTGTTAAGTTGATATGTAGCTACATAGCAATGATTGAATAATTTATAGCAACACAAACTGATGCAGGAGCATCCTGGGTGTAAGAGCAATCTTGCATCACCCAAAAATATTTCTATTTTTATATTCAATAAGGGCTATTTTAGTGCAGAGCTACTATTTATGGAAAGTTACTATTTTTGGTAATTTTTGCATGTGCTCAGAATGATCTGATTTCTTTCTTGGAGGTTCATTTTGGTCATGTAATTCTACCAGTAAAGTTTCATTGCCAGATCAAGTGTATATTGGAAGATATTGAAGATTTTTGGTATTGGTAGCAGGGTACAGAAACTTTGAACTCAATTTTGAAGGCTTTAGAGGCCCCAAATGAGGTCAAAAATTTGGGTGACGGGCACTTGCGCGGGTCAAGCCTGTAGAGCACTTCGTGGCATTTCCGAAATGGGGTTATAATAGCCGATCGGGTCAACTGGTGATGACTTATGGTCTTCGGAAGTTGGGCCACCCGAAATGGCGAAAAATAATTTTCTTCAAAATTTATGTTCGGGTTTCAAAGGTTATCTTGAGCCGACTATGATGTAATAAAATGTAAAATAAAATAATTCTAAGTTTGGTCGGCCTTATTGGCTAAAATTTTGGAACCTTCCCAGGCGGTGGATGATTGCCTATATAAGGAAGGCTGTATTATTGTCTTAGGCAGTTCAGAATAGTTCTGGGTAATAGTTCGAGGCTTTGTCCTATAGAATATTGTAAGGGAATGCCCATGTGGCTTTGCATATTGTAACTCTGAAAGTTTGTAATTCCACATTTGTGGAGATAATAAGAAGCCAATTTTTCTGTTCTTGCATATTATTGTTGTTGTTTCTCTTTTTCTGTTATGTGTTTGTGGTATTAAGGGGAGCACCCTTCATCAAGTGGTATCAGAGAAGGTTTTCTTGAGTGTGTAAACAGATCACCGACTGTGAGGCAGTTTGCACCAGGACCGTGGTTAGGGTTTCAGTGCGCATCGCGAAAATGCCTCCACGAAGAGAACGTGGCGGAAGAGCTGGTGCTATGACACCTGAGGTTAGAGAGCTGCAGAGACAAGTGCGAGCATTGCAAGAAGAGATTCGTAGAGGAATGAATCTTAATGTCAGAGATGAAAGCGAGGATGAAGCCGAAGAAGAATATCAAGAAGGAGAAGTTGAAATTGTGAACCAGGAGGAAGAAAGACTTTTTCGGGTGATTTCCAAGATTGGGAAAAGACCTAAGATTGAGGTTCCTACATTTTCTGGAAATCTTAACCCAGAGGAATTGATCGACTGGATCAATGAATGTGAAGAATATTTTGAGTATGAAGATGTTGAGGATCCTGATAGGGTCAAATTTGCAAAGGCCAGACTGAAAGGTCATGCAAAGATATGGTGGCAAGAGATTCAGTTGGAGCGAAATAGAAGGGGAAAGGAGAAAATCATGAGATGGGATCGGATGGTGGATAAATTAAAGCGACAGTTCATTCCTATTGATTATGAGCTTGACCTACTGAAGAAAATGCAGAGTTTGAAGCAAGCAGGAAGATCTGTTCAGGAGTATACAGAGGAGTTCTATCAGCTTCTCATCAGAACAGGCCATGCAGAAGCTGATAAGGAAAAATTTGCCCGATACCTTAATGGGTTAAGGCCAAGCATTCAGGAGGAGCTGAATCTGGTTCGAATGAACAGTATTGAAGAGGCATACCAGTTTGCCCTAAAAGTAGAGGAAAAGCTGAACAAGAAGTTTGAGAGCAGACAAAACGGAAGAGGTCGCGATGGACGATCTAGTGGACGATCATATGGTGGCCGAAATGAGGATCCGAAAAAGAAGGATGAGGCCAATAGTAGTCAGAATCAACGAGGAAATAATTTCAATCGCTTCTAGGATCAGAATAATAAAGATCAAAGAGGAAGAGGAAGAGGACAAGGATCTGGAAGAGGTGGCTTCCATGGAACATGTTTTCACTGTGGAGAAGAAGGTCATAGGGCATTTGAATGTCCTCAGCGCCAAGGCAGAACAGACAGGAGAAATGAAGGCCAAGCCAGAGTTGCACATGTAGATGAAGATGCCAGATCATCAAATTCTGAAGATGCTGAAAGAGGAGAAATGTTGATTAACAGAAGAGTCTTGTTGAGTGGTGAGAATGAACCTGAGCAAAGGAGGAGCCTGTTTCGCACTAGGTGCAAGTGTGAAGGTAAATGTTGTGATGTGATTATTGATAGTGGAAGCACTGACAATTTGGTGTCAGAAGAGATGGTGACAAAGTTGAGGCTCAAGAGACAGAAACACCCACATCCATATCAGATTGCCTGGGTACAGGATGACCACAAGGTCATGGTCAATGAACAATGCCTGGTGAAGTTCAAGATCGGCGGATACCAAGATGAGGTATTGTGTGATATCATATCTATGGATGCATGTCATATGTTGTTGGGTAGACCATGGCAGTTTGATAGATGTGTTGTACATGATGGTCGTGCGAATACCTATTCCTTGACAAAGGATGGAGTGCGACATAAGCTAAAACCATTGAAGGAGACTGAAGAAAAGGTATGTGGTACTACAAGGATAACTTTTGTTGATGGAAGAAATTTCCTAGATGGTATGAGGCATGAGCATGTATGTTTTGCTTTAATTCCAAAAGCTGGTAAAGAGGAAGTAGAAGATGTTCCTGTAGAAGTTGCAGATTTGTTGAATGAGTTTCAGGATATTGTATCTGATAACGTGCCTGATGGATTACCACCACTCAGGAAGATCAGTCATCAGATGGACTTGATCCTAGGAGTGAGTTTTCCGAACAAGGCAGCACACAGAATGACACCTGTAGAAAGTGAGGAGTTGAACAGACAAGTACATGAGCTGTTACAGAAAAGATTGATCCGTGAGAGTCTGAGTCCCTGTGCTGTACTAGTAGTATTAGCACCAAAGAAGAATGGAGAATGGAGGATGTGTACAGATTCTAGGGCAATAAACAAGATCACAATCAAGTACAGGTTTCCATTGCCACGAATGGATGATATTATGGACTGTTTGAGTGGAGCTGTGTATTTTTCAAAGATAGATCTAAAAAGTGGATATCATCAAATTCGGATCAGAGAAGGAGATGAATGGAAGACTGCCTTCAAGACAAAGGAAGGACTATATGAGTAGTTAGTCATGCCTTTTGGGCTAACCAATGCACCGAGCACTTTCATGCGGCTCATGAACGAGGTTCTGAAAGAATTTCTGGGTAAGTTTGTCATTGTTTACCTAGATGATATTTTGATTTTTAGCAAGACATTGGAGGAACATATGATGCATATTCGTATGGTGTTTGAGAAGTTGAGAGATGAGAAATTGTTGATTAATTTGAAGAAGTGCAGTTTTGTGAAGAAAGAGTTAGTGTATTTGGGATTTGTAGTTTCAGCAGAAGGTCTAAAAATGGACCCAGAGAAGGTACAGGCTATCCTTGAATGGCCTACTCCAAGGAGTGCTACTGAGGTAAGATCTTTTCATGGTTTGGCTAGCTTTTACAGAAAGTTTATCAAAAAATTTAGCAATATTTGTGGACCCTTGACTGAAACAATGAGAGGGGATAGAAAAGAGTTTAAGTGGACTAATGGGGCAGAAAAGAGTTTTCAGTTGTTGAAACAAAAAGTTACAGAACAACCTATTTTAGCACTTCCAGATTTTAATAAGGTGTTTCAAGTAGATTGTGATGCTAGTGGTACTGCAATAGGAGCTGTTATGAGCCAAGAAGGTAAACCTGTTGCGTATTTCAGTGAGAAGTTAAATGATGCCAAGAGGAAGTATTTTGTTTATGATCAGGAATTTTATGCTATAGTTCAGGCATTAAAGAAGTGGAGACACTATCTACTTCCTAAGGAGTTTTTTTTGTATACTGATCATCAAGCTTTGCAATATTTGAATAGTCAAGGAAAGTTGAATCAGAGGCATTTGAAATGGGTTGAGTTTTTGCAGAGTTATACATTTGTTTTGAAACACAGGAGTGGAAAGTCTAATAGGGTTGCAGATGCTCTTAGCAGAAGGCAACTATTGCTGACAGAAATGCAGATTGAAGTGGTTGGGTTCAAGGAACTCAAGAATTTGTATCCAGAGGATCCTGATTTTGGTCAAGCTTGGAAAGCTTGTACAGAACCTGTTACTCTAGACAGGATGAAATGGTTGGATTTCATCATCCAGGATGATATGCTATTCAGAGGGAGTCAGTTGTGCATTCTACGAAGTTCTATGAGGGAGAATCTCATCAAGGAGAAGCATAGCGGAGGATTGGCTGGACATTTTGGTCGTGATAAAACCCTTGGTTTGGTTAGTGAGAACTATTATTGGCCATAGTTGTAGCAAGATGTGAAGAAGTTTGTACAGAGTTGCAGAGTATGTCAGATGGCGAAAGGAGTGAAGCAGAATACAGGATTGTATCAGCCATTACCTGTACCAGAGAAGCCTTGGGAGGATATCAGCATGGACTTTGTTCTTGGTTTACCGAGGACTCAGCGGGGGCATGATTCAATTTTTGTGGTGGTTGACAGATTTTCGAAGATGGCACATTTCATTCTCTGCAAGAAGACTAATGATGTTGTTCATGTAGCAGAATTGTTTTTCAGAGAAGTAGTGAGACTTCATGGTTTGCCAAAGACCATAGTTTCAGATCGAGATACTAAGTTTGTTGGATATTTCTGGCGTACAGTGTGGAAGAAGTTGAAGACAGATTTGAAGTTCAGTTCATCACATCATCCACAGACTGATGGACAGACAGAGGTGGTGAATAGGAGTTTGGAAAATTTGCTGAGATGTTTGGTTGGAGATAAGCCAATGGGATGGGATTTGATTTTACCACAGGCAGAATTTGCATACAATAATTCTGTCAATAGGAGCACTGGTAAATCACCATTCCAGATTGTATATGGAAGTAGTCCAAGAAATGCATCTGAATTGAGGAAGATAGATAAAGGAGAAATAAGTAGTGCTAAAGCTGAGGATTTTACAGAACACTTGAGAACATCCATGGGGAGGTGAGGAAGCATATTACCAAAATGAACGCACAGTATAAGGCTAAGGCAGATGAGAAAAGGAGGTATAAGGAATTTTAGGTTGGTGATGAAGTCATGGTTCATTTGTGGAAGGAGCGGTTTCCAGTTGGTACATATAACAAGCTGAAAATGAAGAAGTTTGGACCATGCAGGATATTGAAGAAACATGATTCAGGAAACGCATATGAGGTAGAATTGCCTACTGAGCTAAATATTTCACCAGTGTTTAACATTTCAGATCTGACAGAGTATCATGAGGGAGGTGTTGAAGATGAGATCACATCAGCACAGTGGAGTATTCCAGCAACTAGTTCAGACACTAAGGAGATTGAAGACATACTGGACAGTCATGTTGGCAGAAGCACAAGGAACAGGACATATGAAGAGTATTTGGTCAAATGGAAAGGACGACCTGTTGAAGATTCATCATGGCTAACAAAGGAGGAGGTTAACCGTCTTGGTTTTCCTCTGCGCACCTAAGTCGTGATAGGGTCACTTCTCAAATTACACCGGGTGTCTGATGCAGGAGCATCCTGGGTGTAAGAGCAATCTTGCATCACCCAAAAATATTTCTATTTTTATATTCAATAAGGGCTATTTTAGTGCAGAGCTGTTATTTATGGAAAGTTACTATTTTTGGTAATTTTTGCATGTGCTCAGAATGATCTGATTTCTTTCTTGGAGGTTCATTTTGGTCATGTAAGTCTGCCAGTAAAGTTTCATTGCTAGATCAAGTGTATATTGGAAGATATTGAAGATTTTTGGTATTGGCAGCAGGGTACAGAAACTTTGAACTCAGTTTTGAAGGCTTTAGAGGCCCCGAATGAGGTCGAAAATTTGGGTGACGGGCGCTTGCGCAGGTCAAGCCTGTAGAGCGCTTCGTGGCATTTCTGAAATGGGGTTATAATAGCCGATCGGGTCAACTGGTGATGACTTATGGTCTTCAAAAGTTGGGCCACCCGAAATGGCGAAAAATAATTTTCTTCAAAATTTCTGTTCGGGTTTCAAAGGTTATCTTGAGCCGACTATGATGTAATTAAATGTAAAATAAAATAATTCTAAGTTTGGTCAGCCTTATTGGCTAAAATTCTGGAACCTTCCCAGGCGGTGGATGATTGCCTATATAAGGAAGGCTGTATTATTGTCTTAGGTAGTTCAGAATAGTTCTGGGTAATAGTTCGAGGCTTTGTCCTACAGAATATTGTAAGGGAATGCCCATGTGGCTTTGCATATTGTAACTCTAAAAGTTTGTAATTCCACATTTGTGGAGATAATAAGAAGCCAATTTTTCTGTTCTTGCATATTATTGTTGTTGTTTCTCTTTTTCTATTATGTGTTTGTGGTATTAAGGGGAGCACCCTTCATCACAAACCAATGGATAATGTAGCATAGGGAGTGATCCAAGAACCCCGGGCATGGTTTGGGTCTGCACTCTACATACCCACAGCACACCTGATGCATTTGGGTGCATTCTATGGTACCAATGGCACACAGAGTGTGCATATCCAGACCCAGACACACATTCGGTAAAACCCTAGCTTGAAGCATATGGTTTATTTAGCATGGTTAACGAATCATATTGTTTATGAAGAAGTAAAATATGTAGCGTTATGTCATTTGCAAGTGTATACTATAATTGATGAACTGTGTATGGTTAATGATCCTCAAATAGAACTTAACAAGTGTATACTGTAATTGTTGAAATGTGCATGCTTATTTTTCTACTCATCTTAAAGTCAAGGATATTCATCAATTTCTTGTATTATTGATATTCAATGTAGTGGTATTCTTCTACATCTTTGCATAGGTCATGTTGTTAATTATACCTGCTACTATAGAATATGAAGACTCACTTTCTAATTACAAATTAAGAAAACTAAAGCCATATTAGTTCCTTAAAACTTGTCATAATATCTTGATCCTCAAGTCTCCTATCAAAATACTAGTGAACAACTTCATTGGTACAAGTTGTATTTCAAATTTGCACCCCTGATCTAATTTTGCACTATGTATCTAGAAAATGGCATGGATGTCCAAGCTATTGTAATCTTTCAAAGAGACTTCTATGATATCCCTTTTCTAGTGATATCTGGCATGCCAAACATGAGATGGAATCAACCCTATATTTATTGTATATACCAAATTGAAATCAATATACACCAAACTAACCCAATAGAAAAAAACCTCACTAATAACTGTTCCAGCCAACTGATTTGGATCTCCTACAAGTATTGCATGTCTAAAACGTCTAATTTGTAATGAAATAGTTGACTCGGTCTCAAACCTTTGATTTGTAATGATATAGTCTCCTATCAAAATACTAGTGAACAACTTCATTGGTACAAGTTGTATTTCAAATTTCCTCATCTAATTTTAACCATCAAGCTTGTTCTATCTTAACTGGACGTAGTGATACAATTTCTAATTTCCTTCCTTCCAAGACCACTCTACCTAACCACATTGAGGGTAATTATCTTACTCAATTACTTGACAATGCTACTTGCACAATGTCAACTATCTTTTGTGACCCACTTGCATTAGATGCACTCAAAGAAGAAGTTAAAGAGGTTGATACAAATAATACATATCCAACTATAGATTTATTGTCTAAGCAAATAGTTAAGAAATACTTTCTAGTCTTAGATCTCAACAATCCTAATAAAGAAAATGACAAGAACAATGCAAATCATGTTAACACTCAGTACGTGCTCAATGCAATTATTTCTCTATCCAATGCTATGAATGGTATATCTAACTTTCAATAGAAAATGTAGACAACTTGGTAGGCACTTAATCTAATTGTCTACACATAAATGAAATCAGTAGTATGAACTTTAAAACCATCTCATGTTTGCATGTTTTTGCAATCTTGTAGTTCCTGAGTGATGTAAAGATAACATGTTATCCAACAATATGGACATCCTTGATTTTGATTCAAGGATGGAAGACATGTTTGGCACTCAACATTTAAAGACTAAAGATTACTAGTGTATATTGTAACCAGTATATACTTGTTACAATATAATACGAAGAGTTTAGATCTCAGGGATGCAAACTAATTGTCCATCAAAGTGTTAAACCAGTTGATATTTAGCTACATTATCCACTGGTTTGTGTTCATGGAATGATTGATATGTGTTAAGTTGATATGTAGCTACATAGAAATGATTGAATAATTTACAGCAACACAAACTAGTGGATAATGTAGCACAGGGAGTGATCCAAGAACCCCGGGTGTGGTTTGGGTATGCACTCTACATACCCACAGCACACCTGATGCACTTGGGGTGCATCTTGTGGTACCAATGGCACACAAAGCATGCATACCTAGACCTAGAAACACATTCAGTAAAACCCTAAATTCTATAAAACCCTAGCTCGAAGCATATGGTTTATTTAGCAGGGTTAACGAAGCATATGGTTTATTTAGCATGGTTAATGAAGCATATACTTATCCAACTATAGATTTATTGTCCAATCAAATAGTTAAGAAATACTTTCTAGTCTTAGATCTCAATAATCCTAACAAAGAAAATGACAAGAACAATGCAAATCATGTTAACACTCAGTATGTGCTCAATGCAATTCAACATTTAAAGACTAAAGATTACTAGTGTATACTATAACTAGTGTAAACTATAACTAGTATACACTTGTTATAGTATAATACGAAGAGTTTAGATCTCGAGGATGCAAACTAATTGTCCATCAAAGTGTTAAACCAGTTGATATGTAGCTACATTATCCACTTGTTTGTGTTCATGGAATGATTGATATGTGTTAAGTTGATATGTAGCTACATAGCATGATTGAATAATTTACGGCAACACAAACCAGTGGATAATGTAATACAAGGAGTAATCCAAGAACCTCAGGTGTGGTTTGGGTATGCACTCTACATACCCACAGCACACCTGATGCACTTGGGGCGCATCTTGTGGTACCAATGGCACACAGAGCGTGCATATCTAGACCCAGACACACATTCGGTAAAACCCTAGCTCAAAGCATATGGTTTATTTAGCATGGTTAACAAAGCATATACTTATCCAACTATAGATTTATTGTCCAATCAAATAGTTAAGAAATACTTTCTAGTCTTAGATCTCAATAATCCTAACAATGAAAATGATAAGAACAATGCAAATCATGTTAACACTCAGTACGTGCTTAATGCAATTCAACATTTAAAGACTAAAGATTACCAATGTATACTATAACCAATGTATACTATACCCAGTGTATACTGTAACCAGTATACACTTGTTATAGTATAATACAAAGAGTGTAGATCTCGGGGGTGCAAACTAATTGTCCATCAAAGTGTTAAACTAGTTGATATGTAGCTACATTATCCACTGGTTTGTGTTCATGGAATGATTGATGTGTGTTAAGTTGATATGTAGCTACATAGCAATGATTGAATAATTTATAGCAACACAAACTAGTGGATAATGTAGCATAGGGAGTGATCCAAGAACCTCGAGTGTGGTCTGGGTATGCACTCTACATACCCATAGCACACCTAATGCACTTGGGGTGCATCCTGTGGTACCAATGGCAAACAGAGCGTGCATATCCAGACCCAGACACACATTCGGTAAAACCCTACATTCGGTGCATATGGTTTATTTAGCATGGTTAACGAAGCATATGGTCGATGACAAGAGTGGTAGGGCTTGTGAAGGAATGCTTGAGCATGGAAGGGGAGGAGAGACCTTCAATGCAAGAGATAGTTCAGGAACTACTTTGGACTAGGGGGGGCAAAAGACTACATGCGTGGCTGAATCAAAGTGTTGCAGAAAACCTAGAAGAAATGGTGGGGTTGATAGTGGGTGAAGAAGAAAGAAGTGATAGAATGAAGGCTGCTTATTCAATACCACAATAGTACTATTACAAGAAAATTCCAAAATTAACATGTTTGCAACTGCTATTACAGCCCAACAAAGTACAAAAAATATAGAAAATGTCTTCGAGCTAGGGTTTTACCAAAAATGCTTGGAAATGGTGTAGCTTAATGCAAAAACAACCCTGTCGAGAATGAGCTGCAATGTGAAGCACCAACAACAACCCAATTGCAATGCAAAGCACCAACAACAACCCAGCTACCCAGAAAAAATGCCAACCCCAAAAACAAATCCTGAGAAAAATGAAAACCCCAAAAACATATGGGGGAATTTTGCAAACCTGATAGATTATTAAATTTGCCATGATTTTTGTCAAAACCAGATTTTGGTTTTGAATTCCACTTCTTCGGTGGGAAGATTGTGCCGCCTGTTTTAGGGCCTAAACTTGGTTTTCACCAGCATAACCTGATTTGCAAATTGGGGTTCCAAACGACAGGTTTCATGGAAAATGGGAAGTGTTGCCACCAATTCCCACAAACAAACGGGGCCTATATGAGTTATAATTACTAGCCCAAAATTTAGATCGTTGGATGTTAACCCATGCGTCTAGATTGATTAAAGCTATTTAGGATCCATTAATTTTTGTGGGGGTAATCTTAGCCAAGAAGCTTCAAATCTTTAAATATATCATTATAATGATGATTTTCTTTCATGACATGTATTTGAAATTGTTATTATTATGCTAGAGGCATTTAATGCACTAATTAGTGAATCTTTTTTATTCTCTAAATACCATGGTTGCTTATTTTAATTTTGAAAATTAGAGTGACTTTAATTCATAAGAGTTGGATTTTTTTGTCAATTTAATGAGTGATTTGTATTAACCCTTGTTACATTTTAATGATATTTTTGTATAATACTTCTAAGTCTTGGTGACTAATACTATCATAAGATAATGTAAGACTCTTTCTTGAATGTTTTTATCACTATTTTCTTGGCAATTCATTCCTATCATCGGTATCTAATTCCTTCTATATATTATTGTATGCTCCTTCATTGGCTAAGTTGTCCACTTCTGTATTGCCTTCTCTAAAGATGTGATTTATAGTAATGTCTTTAAAGAAATTTAATAGCTCTAGAGCTCTTCCGAGCATAAAATTTAATTTCCAATTGGGTGTCCTCTTTGTCCTCTTGCTAATTTTGCACATATGGCTCCAACCCAACAAGATGGATGATGCAACCAATTCCTACAATACCCAATTTTTCACACAAGACTCCATCAAAATTCAACTTATACCACCTGTAATTAGGTTTTATCCATTTGCATTATTCTCTCTTCATCCTACCATCTTTCCCTTATTTACCATATTGTTGAGGGGTTTATAAGCCAAACCACTCTTTCCTCATCTTGTTATCCCATACTACAAACTTGCTTCCTTCAACATTGTAATTTATTATTCTATTATTTATAGTCTATTATTATTATCTCTACTTTATCGATCCAACATTTTAGCTCCATCTTTTTGTCCTGGAAGATTCTTCTATTGTGTTATTTCCATATTTTCCATATCATAATTGAAGGTGATATTGTCCATAATGCTCCATATAAACTTGATTTGCTTATATTTGGCTAACCTTTTATTAATTCCATTAATTTGTCAAGTAAAGTTGTCCTCCATTCTAGCTTATCACATAACCAATTCCAACATTCTAGGGTGAATGGATATTTAGTGAATAAGTGATATATTGTTTCTTCATCTTTTTCACATAAAGGGCATCTTTATGGTCCTGAAAATCCTAATCTTTCGAACCATTCTTCTGTTAATATTTTCTTCTATATTGCAGCCCATAGAAACATTCTTGCCTTTGGTAAACATAATTTATTCTAGCACATGTGGGTTGGTATTTCTCTCCTTTCCTCTGGATTTTTTTTGGCTAATGATTTATATCCTTCTCCTACTTTGTATTCATATGTTTTTTTATCCTACTTTTATGAGTCTATCATCCCCTTTTTTATTGTGATTTTCCTAGAGGCTAAGATCTCTTGTGATGCCTATTTATCTTCCTCTATCATGTGAGTGTTTTCTAAAGATTTTTATTTCCACCCTAGTGATGGATCTCTACTAAAAATATATATGTAATCTTTTACATATATTCCCCATAGATTCCCTAATATTATTGTTGCTTCATCATTTCCTTTCCTATACTATTGGTTATGGTTGGGTATCATCCCCATGAGTTAGTCCAAAATAACACTTTTCCCCTTCTGTGATATCTTAAGAGATATTATCCATAATAAGTTTTCTACTTTCCATTAAAATTTCCAAACTCTTGAAACCCTAGGCGGGTTTGTTGTTCTAAATATACTACATGGGTGCGAGTCATTGAGGTATTTATTTTGTAGTATCTTAACCCATTTCTTATGTGGCTCCTTATAAACTTTCCAAGCCGATTTAGCTCCTAGTGCTTTTCTTTTCCATTTCATTCTCTTTATTCCAACTCCTCCTCTTATTGGTTTACATATTTTATCCTAACTTATTAATGCTATATTTTTTTCTTTTGAGGCTCCCTTTCAGTAGAAATTTATTAGTTTCTTTTATAACTTGCATCTATCTCCTAAATGGAGGGGAAGACAAGACAAATGATAGGTTTGGACCACTAATAGGACAAATTTTAACATTGTTTTTCTTCCTACATTGGGTAACCATCTATCTTTACATGAATCATGTTGGATACAATTGTCTAATTGTGTGTTGTCCTTGATGTCACACAAATGTCATATCAATTATCACTCTATGTCTACCGAGCTTAGTTGGTCAGCTAAGCGATTTTCAGTGTTTGCCGAGATCACTCGGGCGTCAAAGGAAAATATGGCAGAAAATAGTGTTAACCAAGCTTCCATGGTTAACGAAGAAAAGTTAGTGTTTACTGAGTTCACTTGGTCTCCAAAGGATGTTGCAAAATTTGCAGTGGTAACCGAGCTTCATTCGGTCAACAAAGGAAATCTTTTCAGGATCAGTGTTTACCTAGCAAGGTTGGCTAATGAAGGATTTTGTTAATTTTGAGAAATAGAGTTTATTTATTCCAGCCGACTGAGGTAATGATTATTAGTGTTTGTAACATGTATATGAGCTGACTTAACAATCTGAATGGCATATATAAAAGGTCAAGTTGAGAATTCATTGTGTGGATGTGTGAATTGATGGATGAGTGAACATGCAAATGAATTGATCATTTTGAAGGAAGGTGTGTACAAATTTTGAAGGATGGCTAGATATCCTTGAGGAGAAGCGAAGATATATTTGATCAGGAAGGATCTAGTGAAGTAGAACAAAGATCTATAATCAGCAATTCAATTGCATCTTATTCAGGTCATTTCATTGTTACTTTCTTACCATTGTAGCAGTGATTTCAAAATCTCTTAACAGAGTTGGTTTAATAGCCATTTTGTAAATCCTCTAATAAGGTGAAAGTTCTATTGAATTGTTTCAAAGACCTCTTACAAGGCCACTCCTAACAGGGTGATTAAATCCTCTAACAAGGTCACACCTAACAATGTGTTTTGTAACCTTTTACTAGGTTGGCTCCTAACAGAGCTCACTTCAGAAAAGTGAAAAATAGTAACTAGTTACATTGGTGGTTTTCCCAAATTGGGTTTCCACGTTAAATCTAGTGTCACATGTGTTCATGTTATTTTCTTTATGCATGCATGTTAATCACTAATGAATGCTTAAGATCAGTTATAATTAACACTCACTGCAATAACTGAGTTACAACATTTCTCTGTATGTTTGCCGAGTAACAATAGTAAATGATTTTATAAGACATCTAAGGGATCTATGGTAATATTTTTGTGGTTAACTGATTCACCCCCCCCCTCTTAGTTACTCCATCTATATTTCCAATAGAATCCATCTTTTGGTCCATCCTCTTAACAATTGCATCCCACATTTTATTAGTCCTACTACATTTATCAAAAGGAAGACCTAGCTATTTTTAGGGTAGACTTCCTTTTTTAAATCCTAGAATGTTACATATTTATATCTTCGTTCTTGATCCTATGTTGAAGAATATTTTTTCTAATTTTTCATCATTCACTTTCTAACCTGATGTTTTCAAATACGTATCTAAGATGTTTCTAAATTTCTATACCTCTCTCTTTTTAATTGTGTTGAAGATCATGGTGTCGTTAGAAAATTGTTGGTGTGTAATATTGGATATGCCTTCTATTAGTTTGATTCCTTTAATTTCCCCTTCTTCTTGTGTTTTTATAATTGCCCTCCTTAGTGCTTCTATTAATATTATAAATAAGAAAAGGTATAATGGATCCCCTTGTCTAATCCCTTGGGATATGTTGGAATAACCTTATGGGGTTCCATTGACTAATTTTGAGAATTTTGGATTGAAAATGCAACTAAATATTAGGTTAATCTATTTTCTTTTAAATCTAAAAGCCTTTAAACATTTACACATAAATCTTCAGTGTACTTTATCACAAGCCTTCTTAATGTCTAATTTTATTAGCATACTAGTCTCTTGATTATGTTGGACTGAATATATGGCCTCTTGATCTATTATCACTCCATATAATATGGTTATTCCTAGAATAAATCTTGCTTTTTTCTTTCGAAATTATGTTAGAGAGTATTTATTTCACTCTATTAGCTATAGGTTTTGCAAGGACTTTATATGTTGTGTTGCATAAAGAGATAGATTTGAAATCATCCAACTTTCCTAACTTGTCTTTTTTGGGGATGAGTGTTTTGAATGTATTATTAATTTCATTGAGCATTCTTCCTGAAATTCTCATAGTTTCTATAGCTTTTTCTATTTCTTCTCCTCGAAAATGCCAACATTTTTTAAAGAAGCATGTAGGGAAACCATTTAACCCCGGAACATTGTCTAGATGTAGTTGATTTAGTAAATATTCAAAACATGATATAAAGAATTTCTTTGTAAGCATTCTATTTTGTTAAGTTGTAATAATTCTTAGTATATTTTCCAAAAATTTTCTTTTTGCTCTTAGATCTAATTAGATTTCCTAGTTATTAAGTATATTTTTGAAGTAAGTTCTGCTATCTCGCATGGAATTCCTTTAGGGTCCTCTATGACATTTTCCCTCTCTCCTTAAAGTATGCTAATTTTATTTATATTTCTTCTGTGTTTTTTACTATTATGAATTTTTTTATTGAATCTTTATCCCCATCTTTGAGTCATATTTCCTTAACTTTTATTTCCAAAATATTTATTCTTTTGTGAGAATACGTTCGTATTTATTAAGAATCTCTTTCTCCTTTGGATATTTGTCCTAATCTATACCAATATAAATGAATTTTTTGTTTAGATCATCAGTTTCTTCTTATAAATTTTATTTTTCTATGAAAATATGTGTGAAGTGCTCTTACTCCATTGGATTAACTTTTGTTCGATTAATTTATATTTTGAGTTGAAAGAAAACATTTTAGAAACTATGAACTTTTCCACTTTTCACTAATTCAAAGAAATTTTTGCCTTTCATCCTCATTTTCTCAAACTCGAATGGACATTTTTATGGTTTATTGTCCTCTTCTAATGTGAGTTGTATCAAAAAATGATTTGATCCTATAGTTGTCAATATTTTGGAGGTTAATGTATATGTGAATCATGTTAGATCTCCCTTGAAGAAAAACCTATCCATTTTTTTTCTATATGAATAAATCCCCTTCTCCTATTATTCCATGTAAAGGTACCATTTTTGTGATTACTTCCATTAGATTGTTATTATGATTCCATTCTCTAAAATCCTTTTGGGCTTGGGATATTGTTTTACTCCGTCTTTTATCTGACCCTTGTCTTATTGCATTAAAATCCTCCCAAATAATATGATTAGAATCTATATTTTGATTCATATATACTTCTATCTCATGTCATATCTTTTTCTTTTTGCTAGTCATTGTTAGTATGTATATATTAACTATAATGAATTTAATTATGTTGTAAAAACTTTTATTCTGACTATTCTACTCGTGGCACCTAGAGACTATATTTTCATAAATAACCTTCCTCGGATCCCATATTATTGTAATTCCTAAAAACTCTCCTTCGTCGGTACACTTTCTATTTTCTAAAATCTCATTTTCTTGCTAAAGATTTTTATTTCTTCTATATAAAGCTTTGTCTCCTAAATCATAATTATTTCTAATTGAAAGTTTGAGATATTACACCTAATTAAGTGCTTCTTGTTAGGGGAATTAATTCCCCTAACATTCCAAATTATCAACTTCATTTCTCCTTGGGAAGGACCTTCCCCTTCCCTAAGTGTAGTAGTCATGTGATTTTAGTCTAATCATTTGTTTCCCTACAAATTTTCTTAGCTCAGTTAGTGATTTTATACCTCTTTTCTTGGCTTCCTTTACTTACTTAAGTGTATCTTTTTTTGGACAATTCTTATCCAACCCTAGTTTGATTTCATCAGGCTTGCTTCCTTCTTGTCCAAATAGAGAATATATTTCTTTATTTTAAATTGCTTCTAGCTCTAATATTTCTTTAATAATATTTTTCTTTTCCTATTCTATATATATATATATATATATATATATATATATATATATATATATATATATATATATATATATATATATATATATATATATATATATATATATATATATATATATATATATATATATATCCTTGTCTTCCTCTTCTTCTACTACCAATGGTAAATTTAAACCCATTATGTCATAGATAACATCTAGTTCCACTCGAATTAATTCTTCTTCTACATTCTCCTATATTTCTTCCTCCTATAAGTGGTTTATATTAACTTCTTTATCCTTGGTAACTTTCTCTTTATTTGTTGTCTCTACCTCTTTTATTTTGTTTTCATAAACCTCATCTATAATAGCCAACTATTCTTTAACCTACTCTTGAAAAGCTTCATGGTCTACTAATGGAGAGTCTCTTTGTTTGTATAAATAATTTTCATTACATCTTCTTGAGTGTTATATGAAATTTCTCTATCCTCCTTATTAAGCTGATAATTTAGGGTTTCTATCAGGAAGCCCCTAACTCATTATTGAAAGTAAAGTTGATCTCCTGCATCATTAGGATGTTCTTATTTACTATATACTTAAAATTTCTATTGGCCTAATTTTTTCTTTTAACATTTTCATAAATGAAACCATAATAAGATTTTGGTTGAATCTCCAATCTCCCGATTTCCATAATTATCTCTAAGGGTTCCAAAAAAATGTTATCAGTGTCCAATTCTACCAAGATTTTTCTTCTCTTTTTTTATTGTTTAAAAATAATTCTTCTACCCCTATGAAGGAGCCTATCACATTACCTATTGCTTCTAGGTTTTCTATATGAAGGTATTTGGTGCCAGATTGCTAATTTTAGACTATTTTGGATATTTCTTAGGTTTATAACCATTAGGGTCAGAGTTTACTTGTCTATTTGTACAATGGAAGATACATCCTTTGTAAATTAATAGACCCCCGTATAGAATTTCCTTTTTAATTGGTTCATTCTTACAATCAATAAATAAAGATATATTTCTAGGATAGAGATACTTACATAGCCAAGGAAACTCCAATTCTACCATTTTGCAATGTTTCTTATCGGTTGCGCAAAGACTCCATTTTGAAAATATAACATATTTTTCACAATGATCCCACCTGGGTTTCATCATGTTAGATTGGATTACAAACATTGTACTTATTTGTTTCCTTGGAGGTTTGTATGTATAGTTTCCTCTATTATCTTCCCTCCTTTCTGGTTACATTCATAAATTCTTCTTGTGTATTTCTAGTGAGATCTTGTTGTAATTTGTGGCGTTCTAGGTTGAAGTCTCTTAGGATGAGGGTTTACTGGTGTAATTCTATGCCTCTTCATATTTCACAAAATATCTTATTTTTTATTTCATTGAAATTTTGGGCCATATTTTCTTCCATTGTCATTGATTTATTTTTTCATTTCATACCACAGTCCTAGCATAATCTTTTTCACCCCTGTAGAAAAATGTAAAGAAGACATTATTTCCTTTTGGATATTTTCATATCTTTTTGTTTTTCAAGAGTGGACAAGTTGTCAGCCATTATCTACAATTACTTTTTTTGGGAGGTCCTTCTCCCTACAGAAAAAGGATTTTTGGCTAATTCCAATTGTTTAGATTTTTAAAGAAGAGCGTAAAAATTATATTTTAGTATTTAACATTAATATTATATTATACACTAACGCTAAACCAAATTAAACGAAAAATATAAAATGGATTAAATTGTAAACGAATTAAACCCTAATGCTATACAAGATTCAATCATAATACTAAATCAAGATAAACCCTAACCTTCACACCAAAACCGAAGTGAAACCTAACACTAAACCAAAAAAAAATTAAATCATAAACCAAATCAAACCTTAACGTGATCACTAAACCAAATGTTCAAATTCTAAACCTACTTGGAAATAAAATTGTACCTTAACCCTAATAGTAAACCAAATTAAACCCTAAGCCTTTAAATCAAATTGACCTCTAATTGTGTGCTAAAATGTTGACACAATTCTATGAGTCATTATATCCAAGATTGCTCAAGAATGAGGTCTCAAATGGTGACTCGTACCTCTCTATTCATGGAGTGCAAGGGTTTGTGATGAAGGCCCTTAGTTTAGACCTAGTTTGTGCCTATGCAAGTACACCATAAAAAGAGAGATTCAAAGAGGAAAAGCAAGAATGTTAGTCTCCATGATCATCAAGTATGCATGCAAATGAAAATAGAACCTATTCTATATGATAACAATGCATGAAAGAAAACTAATCTATGAAACGAAATGCTTATGCAAGACTATTGTATGAAAGGAAATATGAATCTAATATAGTATGCAAATGCAAGACTAATCTAAATGGATTTTCATGGAAGCATGAGAGAAGAAGACAAGAAAAGAGAAGTTGCAATGTTCAAGCTCTAGTGCTGAAAACTCTCCTCCAAAATCACTCTCCAAACCTGTAGCATAACAATACCTAAAATCTTCTATCTCTAAATTAGAAAGAGATAATTCCTTTTAAAGAAAAATGGACAGTCAAGATTAATAGGCAAAAAGAAATGAGCAATGGTGGAGATTAAATCTTGGTTGATCCATGTGCTCAAGATTCTCAAGAGGCAAAATCAATAGGTATGGTTAAGAGGAAAAAAGATGAGTGGTTGAGATAAAGAGGCAAAAGCCTTTTCCAAAAAGTCAAAAGATTCTATCTCTTTGGAAAGTGCACTTTTCTTTTTATTTTTATTTTATTATTTTTAGCAAAGTGGTTTCCATTATTTAATTAAAATATTTTTTATTTATTTAAAATATATTTGTTCTTTTAATTAAAATGAGACTTAGGAAAATATCAGAGTAATTGAATTAATTACGATTTGATCAAGGAAATTGATTTGAATTGAAAATATTGCAAGGCATTGATTCAAAAAATTGATAAACTGGTTCCATCATTTGATAAATTGAGGAATGGGGGCCCATAGTCTAGGTGACCATTTTAGGGTGCATATACTACTCCTAACACTAAAATAAAATAAATCCTAACCATAAACTAAATATGACCCCAATATTAAACCAAATTGAATGCAAAGTATTAGCCTAATTGAACCATAATCATAACTCTAAACAAAATTAAAATCTATTCCTAACAATAAAATAAAATAAATACTCTTTAAACCAAATTTAATTGAACCATAACCCTATACTGAATTCAACCCTAACTATAAATCTAATTGAATCCTAATTATATATGAAGCCTAAACTTAATAATAATTACACATTGACCATTATTGAATTTGACCCTAACCTTATTCCTAATTGAACCATGGCCATAAGAATAATGATAAATATTAATGAACCCTTATACTAATCAAACCCTAACCCTATTAACTAAAAACCTAAACCTAATTGAACCAAAATCCTAAACCATATTGAATATAGACAACACTAAAGAAGGTCAAACCCAAACCCTAAACTAAATTGAATTGTAACTACTGTCACAAAATTTTGCACCCTTGTTTAGGTGATGTTTAGTGACCTAAACAACCTTGTGAAACATGGAAACAACCTCTAAGTGTGGGACTTTACAAGAGAGTTTGAGTCTCCGGTGAAGGGCAACTTCCTTTACAATCAAGATGCACATAAAACTACACTTTTGAGGGAAAAGGCAGAATGATGACGAAAGGAAAAGGAGGGGGTGATGCACTAGATTGAATCATGGATCTCTCTACCTATGACTGCACTTAATACTAATTACAACCTCAACATACATAGTTCTTAAGTCTAATTCTATCCCAAGAACAAACATGAAGATTATAACTTAACATATGCTAGAAGGAAAGACATTCACAATGCAAAAACTACTAAGAATGTCTAATACAACATACAAGATAATTATAAAAAATTAACTCATTCAACATAAGGAAAGGAAATGCACTAAATATCTAAATGTAAGAATAGGCAAAATAGGGATTTTCATTAATACAAGTCAAAAGGAAATTACTATTACCAAGCCTAAACTACTGCAAGGAATTAGAGAAGAACCCAGAATATGTACAAAAGAATTCCTTTTAAAGAGTTTGGGAATAACTCGGATTGATCATCAAGGTACAAAACCTAACTAGGGTTAGGTTCTAGAAGAAAAAATAAAATAGACCAAAGATCTAACTTTTTCTTTAATTACTAAACCCAGAAGTGACAGAAATGGACCACAATGAATGCCCCTATAGTTGAAAACGTCCTCTATGGCATAGAAAAGGCTAGAAAATAATTTGCAACAATAAATGAGCATGGGAAGGATTGATTGGACACAAAGGTCTCTAGAGTAGATGAGTGATTAATACAATCAATCCCCTAAGAAACCATTGTTGAGAGTTGTAAAGGCACGAGCCTATATTTGACCATTAGCTTTTAAAATTTTATATACATCATCGTCATTTTGCAAGTCAAAATATTTTGACCAGAAGGGCAATCTAAAAAATGGTGAAAATCCATTTACCCTTTTCCTTCACTCTTGCAATATCCAAT
Source organism: Chamaecyparis obtusa (assembly GCA_027943335.1). Lineage (NCBI taxonomy): Eukaryota > Viridiplantae > Streptophyta > Pinopsida > Cupressales > Cupressaceae > Chamaecyparis > Chamaecyparis obtusa. Next base: position 5,100,507 of record BSBK01001913.1, read on the forward strand.
GAAATCAAAACACATGGCCATTGGAACTACTGTCTCAGTTGTGTCATAAAACTTTCATTTTCATTTCACAGGTCAAACAATTTTGACTAATTACAACCTTTACAAAAGAGAAAAAAGACCTAACCCTTTACTATTTCACAATCAAAGTAATTTGACTAGAAATAGCAATTTACAAAATAGTGACAAGAACCTTTCATTAAACTCCATGCCCACTAAGCCTACTTGGAAACATTTCACCATTTCATGGATGAGGAAAGTTAACCCTTTTTTCACTCATGTGTAACAACAACAAGCCTTTATCTTTAAATGTGGACCCCTCAACCTAATTGCCTTCACCATTTTTTGGTCAAATAATTTTGTGAAAAATGCACCCTTTTGAAATGGTGAAGAAACCTTTTCCTTCACTGGCTCGGCCGTCTAGGGACACATGTCCCTCTTTCACTGATTAACAAAATGGAAAATTGGACTGGTACATATTCTTTTTGAAATGGTGAAATTCATTTATGTTTCTTTCATGGACCCCTCCATCCTTTCCATTTTTTATTCAACCAATGTTGAACAATTTGTTTCTTTGTAAAATAGCAAAAGGCCTTATCTTCTTAACTTTCATGGGCTCCACAAGCTCTTAAAAAAATGGTCAAAATCCTCTTTTCTATCTCAAGTCTTAAAGTTCCATCATTCCCATCAAACTTCAACAATACTTTTAGAACCAATGTCGAAACCTGACCAGAGTTCCTAAACCATTCATTTTGTTGGTTGACCTGTCGATACCTTGGTTCCGCATCGGTTGTCAAAATCTGACAACCATCCTAGAACTTATAAAAATGTTCTTACTTTACAATTTACACTTCTTTCTTTTGATGGGAGTATTATGAGGTTACAAAACCAATGTTGGAACCCAATGCCCATTTAGGAACTTGAAAAAATTACCGATGAAACATAACCATTGAAATGGCTAAGTGTTAAAATCTAATTTTATGCTTCCTCCTATGCATGATCACAAACATAGTGACCGAGGATAAAAACATAGAAATTAATCCCATGAAGGATCTCTCATATTGAAAATTAGTGATGGGATAGTGTTGCCAAAAATAGCCAAATTTGTTGGTGTCTCAATAGGGATGATTTCCTGCTAAGAATATAATCAATGGCCTGAATAAATCTATTAGGCATGGAGTCACCAAGTTTAAAACATAATGGATATGACCACCTATAGCTTCAAGAAAAACTATAACCTCTATAAAAGACCAATATACATCATCTCCAGGAAGACATAGGTGTGCTCATGCACTTCTTGGAAAGTATAGAAGTCTACCCTACTATGCACAAAAATTTATAACAAAACAAATCAAACAAAGCCATTAACTGGCTTGTTAGAATAGTTGTCCTTCCTTATCAGTTTCTTATTTCTTTCATGCATTTGGGAAACCAACCAGGGAATAAATAATGATAAGAATTTTATATATTGTTGGACTACCCTCCCAATGCTGAGAATAAAGAAATTCTCCAACACTGGAAAAATTTATCTTTGAGTAAGAAACACTTACTCCTCTTTGTGATACTCATCCTCATGCAAAAATAAGCATGACCAAGGGTAACTTGTGGATTTTTATAGAAATAGATGCCTCATAGTACATCTTCTTAATAGAACCTGGTTTAATTTATCCCTAATCTCACTGTTATGATTTGCAGCCTTAGTATCCTACTAGCTTAGATAAGGCTTTAATGTTATGACTAGTAGTGTGTGGATTTCCTCCTGTTGCTGCTACTAAAAATCATGATCTTCAATTGAAGGAGATGATGGCTTAATATCAATGGATTATAAGATAACATCTAAATCATCTAGAAGGTCATCCTCATCATCAATCTCCTCTATAATAGTTGCAATAATATGCATAGGTTGAGGGGAAACCTCATGCATATGATCAGTGTGCTCTTCCTCAAGGATTGAGATATCCTTAGGAATCTCTTTCTCATCCTCCATATCATCGATGACCTCCTACTGTAACAATTTCTTTTATTCTTCTTTTCCTCACAATGGTCCCTCTAGTTCTTGTAAAGGCTCATTACCCAGTATTTTTTCTTCAAGGGAAGAAACAACCTTGTTTTCTTTCTCTTCCTCAACCAAAGAGAAAATATCTTCAAATACAAGGAATGGATCCTCTTCCTTTTTATTATTCTTAGTCTTCAAAGATTTTTATATGCTAAAAACCTCCTTAATGTCCTTCTATAGTATCTCCTCATTTTCTTTCCTTGATTTCTCTAGTTCTAGCCCATGTGAAAACTCACAAACAATAGGGTGCAACTCTTTCCATGGAATCTTTGTCTCTGTCTCCTCCTTTTGCATAGGGATTTGAGGAGTTATGGTAGAAAGATGTTCATCCATGGGGAATATTAGCATATTGATTCCTTTTCTAAAAAAGGGATTTGGAAGGAAACTAGAATGAACCTCACATCCCTGAATAGGCTCTTGTGATGGAGGGACTCATCTAATACTTGGAATGACAAGTTTGGTGGAAGGATCCCTAGGATCTTGTGAAAATTCTTGCATGGGGGGGATCTCTCTTTCTAAAGTTGGAAATGTTTTTTCTATGATCCTCCTATGCTTCAGATGCTTACATTTGAGAAAGATTGAGCCTTGTCTCTTCCTCTATTGCAACTATTCTTCTTGCAAGTTCCTCCTCATATTACCCCTTTTTTGCCTCCCACTTTGGAGTGAAAGATGATTTGATAATCTATCTCTTATTGAACCTCCACTTGTTTCTCATGAAGATATACCTAGTGAGCCTCTACCACCTATTGTATGTCAAGCTCTTGTTGTCTTGAAATTTCATCCAGCTATCTATTTTAGGCCTCCAACTGTTGGATCATATCTATCTTGTTCAAAAAGGACTTCTTTTGGAATCCCAACATCATGGCCTTGAGATCACATCTATTGAAATCAAAACATGTTCCATTAGGCCCACTGTCTTGACCGCTTCATAAAATTCCATCATATTTTTACAAGTCGAACAATTTTGACCATTTAAAACCCTTGTAAAAGACCAAAAAGAACTAAACCTTTGCTATTTCACAATCAAATAAATTTGACTAGAAATATCACTTTGAAAAATAGAAATCACAACATTTTTCCATTTCGTAGATGAGGGAAGTTAACCCTTTTTTCATCCCTACGAAACAACCGAAAGACCTTATCTTTAAAAGTGGACCCTGCCACTTGATCACCTTTTCCATTTCATGATCAAACAATTTTGACCAAAAATACACCCCTATTAAATAGTGAGAGCACCTTTTCCTTCACCTTTTATGACCATTGGGGACACATGTCACTCTTTCAGTGATTCACATAATAGAGAACTAGGCTGGTACATATTCTTTGCAAAATGGCAAAAGCCATTTTTGTTTCTTTGTGGACCCTAGTATTCTTTTCCATTTTGTACTCAACCAATGTTGACCAATTTTCTTCTTTGTGAAATTGTGGAAGGCCTTGTCTTCTTAACTGTCATGGACACCAATAGTTCTTGATAAAATGCACGTGAAATGGTGAAAAGCCCTTTTTTCTCCTATGCTTGAAGTTCTAGCATTATCCTTGGACTCTGACAACACTTCCAGAACCAACGTAAAAAACTGACTAGAGTTCTTGAACCAACCATTTTGCCAATTGACCCATCAATATCTTTGTTCCACATCAACCGTGAACTCTAACACCTATCCTAGAACTTAGAAAAGTTTTGTTGCTTCACAACTTAAATTTATTTCTTTTTTCAAGAATATTATGAGGTTCTGGAACCAATGTCAGAACCTGATGCGCTTTTAGGAACTTGAACAAATTATCAATGAAACACAACCCTTGAAATGACTAAGTATTAAAATCCAATTTTCTGCGTCCTCCTACACATGAGTGCAAACATGGTGACCAAGGAGAGAAGAACAAAACATAAATTAAGCCCATGAAAGATCTCTCAGATTGAATATCAATGATAGGCTAGTATTGGCAAATATAGCCAACAATAACCTTAACCTTGAATGAAATTAAAATCTAACCCAAATAAATAAAAAAGTTTAATTATAATAGTAAACCAAACTGAACCATGTAATTAAAACACTATACAAAAAATTGAATGCTAACTTTAAACACATTTTAACACTAAAATAAATTGAATACTAATCCTTAACCTTGTATAAGACTCAACCAAACCAAACACTAACACAAAACCAAATTGAACCTTAACGCATGACCACATATAAAACCATAACTTAACAAATTGAATTATAGACCTAAACGAAATTGAGCCCTAACCCTAGATTGAACCCTACCTATAAACATAATTAAATATTAAAAATTGAATTCCAAACCTAAATTAAATTAGACCCTCATACAAAAACAAATCCAACTCTCCTCTTAACACTTAATCAAATTGAATCTTTACCCTAAACTTAAATGGACACTAAAATCTAATTAAATTTCAATACCATTATAAAGTTAATGGTTTTTTTTTCTTTAGACGAAATATCCCTTCTTTATTATATTACACTTCAATTCAGCTTACAAATCAAAGAGGCTCAACTACCATTAGGAATCAATTAAAGTTTTAATAAATTAATAACTTAAACATAAATTAATTTAAGAATTTTCAATTTGATTTTATCTTTAATAAGATTCTTTCTATATATATGGTCTATAAATATTGTGTAAATCATACATAATATATTCATTTTGTTTTCTTAGGAACAAAACTTTAGATTTTAATTTGCATTCATACTTATAGTCAAACTTTAGAATCTTTTTTTATTACCTTAACTAAATAAAGTTGTACTTTATATTCATTCATGTTGAATTTTTGAGTGGAAAGTTTTATTCTTGTAGACTTTAGAATATTTTCATTTTACCTTGAACTAAATAAAGTTGTACATTATATTCATTCTTGTTGACTTTTTGGGTAGAAAGTTTTATTCTTATAGACATATACACGATCACCACTATAGATAAACCTTACTTTTTCATAACCCATGATGACTCTCACTTTAGATCAATTAAAGTGTAAAGTTACATACATATTTTGACACAATCTATTTTATTATGTAAATATAAAATAATAAATTTATTCTTTAATTAGTTTTTCATGTATGATTTATAAACATCCCACGAAGTTAATAAAATATATTCTTTTTAAGGAATAAATTATTTTTTTGTAATCGAGTATCTAGATAATTTTGAAATTTTTCTATTATTTTTTTTCAATAAAACGTTGAAGCCAAACATTGTATCAATATATATAAAATAGGATATACATGAGGCTCAATATGGGGTCACAATGGGGGCCTCCATCCCCAGGGGTGATGACTCAACTTGAGGCAATAAGACCTCCTATAGATATGTCTCATGCAATTGTCTCATAGATTGTTGGGATCCTTATAGCTCCATAGACTTCTTATTACTCTCATCCTCTTATTTCTCCAAACACCTTATTTCTCCAATTCCTTGTCTAAGTATCCTTATCATTCCATGCAAGATACTACCTCCTTATCTCTCCAAAAAACTACTTATACCTCCCTTCCATAATCCATGTTCCATCATAACCCCTTATCTCTTCTTTAAATCTTTCTAATACTTCATACACCCCATATCACTCTAAACATCCCTTATCACTCCATCATCTTATCATTCCCAATCTCCCAAATTCCCTTCTTATCTCTCCACAACCTACTCATGCCTCCCTTCTTTCATCATCTACCTTATCTCTTCATCATATCCCTTTATCTCTCCAACTCCTTATCACTCCTTGCACACTACTTATCTCTCCAATTAGCTACCTTACCTCTCTGTTTGTTTCTCCAAGTTGTTGCCACAACACCAGCTACCCTTATCTCTCCAAACAATTCTCCTTATCTCTCCAAGTAACTCCCCTTATTCCTCTTCATGATATCTCCTTATGCCTCCCCTCCTTATCACCCAAAAATATTCTAAGGCCTCCCCTACTCCACCATCACCCTTATCACTCCAACATAACCCCTTATCTCTCATCCCTCATCCCTTCCATCAGCAATCCCTAATGCCTCCCCTACTCCACCATCACCCTAATCACTCCAAAATAACCCCTTTTCTCTCATCCCTCATATATTCCTTCAACAATCCCTAATGCCTCATATACCTAACACCTTATAACTCCTTGAAAAAGTAAATATTGCTTCAAGATAAACAAAAAAATACTAGCAACTCATAAATAGAAGACTAGAGAGACTAAGTGTTGTAATCCATCTATAAAAAGACTAAGGCCAAGGCCAAAATTCAACACATATAAGATTTTGAGCAAGTTGCCTTAACTTGATTGAAAAGCCTACTCACAAAATAAAAACTTATGAGCTCATAATTCTTTATATAGAAACTAAAAGAAACACTTCTAAGCTCATAAATCATTACATAACAACTACTGAAAAATGAAGACATCATGTTTAAACTAGTTACTAGTCTTAACTCGTAGGTTTCACAAAAGAAAGTACCCATGCAGAAATCAACCTCTATATGAGCAACATAAATAACAATAAAAATAAAAACACCTAAACAAAAAACTTCAACTATTAGAGGCCCAAAACATTTATAAGCCAACAAGGTAGTCCCAATCTCTAACTTCCTTATGAAAACATTAGTTCTTAGCTAAATGGATATTAAAATGGAGAGGCACGTAGAAAACATACTCATCATAACCCACCTCTCAATACAAGGAGATATACCAAGATGGACAATAAAAGAACCCTTACCAAGAACTGCAAATTTCATATGGCATTAGAACACACTAGACCCATAGTGAAGTGGTCATTGTCTCGCTCTCCATGCCACCCGCTCATCTACAACAAAGAGCAACTCCCAAGCCCCTACTTTAATAAAACACCCCACCAAAGGCAAAAAATAGAACAAAAGATTCAACAACAAAACTATAGAAAATATTTTCCATAGGAACCGCCTGGCTCCAACATAGAAGAAAAAAGAATAAAGACCCATCCCAAACATAGCAAGCATCCATGAGAGACAAACCCAAAACTTGATCAAGAACATCATCAGCAGTAATAGTTTGTGATGCAGGACAATCTCAAGTCCTTGGCAATCCTATGTCACCAAAAACATGTTTTTGTTTTCTCTGTGTTGCTCGGTTCCTTCTTTGACAGAGTTGGTTCGGTGTTGCTCAATTTCCTTTGTTTACCAGTGTTCATCAGTTATCTCTCTAGCGCTCAATTATCTCTTTGGTTATGCCTTTTGGTTTAACTAATGTACCGAGTACTTTTATGAGGTTGATGAATGAAGTTTTGAAGAAATTATTGGGTAAGTTTGTGATTGTGTACCTTGATGATATTCTGATATTCAATAAGACTAGAGAAGAACATTTTTTACATATAAAACAAGTATTGCAGAGGTTGAAAGAAGAAAAGTTACTGATAAATATGAAAAAGTGTTCATTCATGAAAGAGGAGATTGTGTATTGTGGATTTGTAATTTCAATTGATGGTTTGAAGATGGATCCTGAAAAGGTTGAAGCTATTTTGAATTGGCCTACACTTGATAATTCTAGTGAGGTAAGATCATTTCATGGTTTTGCAAATTTTTACTGAAAGTTCATTAGGAATTTTAGTTCAATTTGTAATACTATGACTAAGACTATGAGAGGAGATAAAAGAGAATTCAAATGGACACATGGAGCTGATAAAAGTTTTGAGACTCTAAAGAAGAAGGTTGCTAAATAGCCTCTTTTGGCATTGCTTGATTTCAATAAGGTATTTCAAGTGGAATGTGATGCAAGTGGAAGTGCAATAGGAGATGTGTTGAGTCAAGAAGGTAAACTTGTTGCTTTCTTTAGTGAAAAGTTGAATGATGCAAAAAATAAATATTTTGTGTATGGTCGTGAATTCTATGCTATTGTTCAAGCACTAAAGAAATGGAGATATTATTTGATACCGAGTGAATTTGTGTTATATACCGATCATAAGGCTTTACAGTATTTAGGTAGTTAGAATAAGCTGAATCAGAGACATATGAAATGGGTTGAGTATTTGCAGAGTTATACATTTGTGATAAAGCATAAGAGTGGAGTCACTAACCGAGTTGTTGATGCATTAAGTAGAAGGAGATCTTTGATGACTAAGATGAAAATTGAAGTTCTTGGCTTTGATGACATGAGAGATTCTTATGAGTTTGATCCTAATTTTTCTAAGCCATGGAGAAAGTGCAGAGAACCTATTCAAGATCAACCGAGTACTAAATGGGAAGAATATTTCATTCAAGAAGGTATGTTGTTTAAAGGTATTCAGTTGTGTATACCGAGAGGACCAATGAGAACTAATTTGATAAAGGAGAAACATATTAGTGGTTTGGTTGGACATTTTGGTGTTGATAAAACATTGAATTTTCTTAAGGAGAAATATTTTTTGCCACAGTTGTATAAAGATGTTGAGAAATTTGTGAGAAGTTGTGGAATTTGTCAAGTTGAAAAAGGAGTAAGTCAAAATATTGGATTGTATACACTGATTTCTATTCCTTAGAAACCTTGGATTGACATCAGTATGGATTTTGTTCTTGGCTTACCAAATATAGTAAGAGGTAATGATCCTATATTTGTTGTTGTCGATAGATTTTCTAAGATGGCACATTTTATACCTTGTAGAAAGACATTAGATGTAGTACATATAGCAGATCTTTTCTTTAAGGAAATTATCATATTGCATGGATTGTCGAGGAGTATTATCTCTGACCAAGACAATAAATTTTTTGGATACTTTTGGAAGACCCTTTGGAGAAAGTTTGGCACCGAGTTGAAATATAGTTCTATATTTCACCCACAGACCAATGGACAAACAAAAGTTGTGAATAGAAGTTTGGGTAATATTTTGAGAAGTTTAGTTGGAGACACATTGAGTAATTGGGATTCTGTGTTGGCACAAGAAAAGTTTGCATACAATAATTCAGTGAATAGGAGTACTGGAAAAACACCTTTTGAGATTGTAAATGGCATACAACTGAGAGGTATATCAGATTTGAGAGACATTGTTGATGAACGAAAGAGAAGTGTTGAAGGAGTAAAATTTGCTAAGTACATGAAGACATTGCATGAAGATGTGAAACATAAGCTACAGAAAAGTAATCAGAAATACAAAGACAAAGCTGATAGATCAAGAAGACATAAGACTTTTGATGTTGGTGATGAAGTAATGGTTCATTTGAAGAAAGGTAGATTTCCTATTGGAACATATGGAAAGCTAAAAATGACAAAGTTTGGACCTTGTAAGATTTTGAAGAAATTTGATAGTGGAAATGCTTATGAGATTCAGTTACTTGATGACATGGATATATCACCTATATTCAATATTGTTGATTTGTATGAGTATCATGAGGAAATGAAAGTACCAAATGATTATCCTAATAAACAAACAAAAGAAGTGGAGCATATTTTGGAACAAAGAATTGGCAGACGTACAAGAGGAAGATAATATATGGAGTATCTGGTAAAGTGGAAGAATAGATCGATTGAAAATAGTTCATGGATTTCACAATCTGAGTTGGATGCAACTTGGATCATACATGTTTCATGATTTGGAGAATCATTTCAAATAACCCCAGCTGTCTGATGCAAGAGCATCTCAGGTCCTTGGCAATCTTGTGTCACTAAAAACATGTTTGTATTTTCTTTGTGTTGCTCAGTTCCTTCTTTGACCGAGTTGGTTTGGTGTTTCTTCATTTCCTTTGTTTACCGATGTTGATCGGTTATATCTATGGCACTCGGTGAATTTCCCTTGCACTTGATGATGCTTTTCTGGCACTCGGTTATCCTTTCTTACCGAGTTATTTATTTTGGATTTCTATTGAGGCTGACTCTTGCATTTAATTATGGTCACAAATTTAATGATGGTATCTATAATTGGGAAGCATGTGGACCTAGATCTAGTTGTTCCTTCCGTTGATGGTGGATCTGAAGGCAGATTTGTTTCAGTAGCCTCTTGTATAAATGTAGTTGTTTGGTTAGAGTTTAGGGAGTCAATTAGAATTAGAAGATAGAGTTTAGAGATTATTTGTAGATCCTTGCATGTTGGAGGACTTTTGTACTTTACTATAATATCTGGCCTAAACTAGGAAGGCCTTACATCCCGGCATGTATGAATCAATTGAGATAAATATATGAAATTTTTTACATTCTCTCTCTCTCTCACTATTGTGTTTTATTGCTTCCACATGTGATCTCTACAAGGTGGATCTAGTTAGGGTGTTCCTTTGGCTCCTATCCCCGTCCTCCCTTGTGTTAGTTTGCACCAAAAGGGGATCACTCCCAGTTGCATAGATAATGCCCCACAAATTTGAAATAGAGCCATACCAAGCACAACAAATGCCCTACTTAACATAGAGGCAATGAACCCCAACCACAACTTAAACTCCTCTAAATCATGGAATGAGAGTCATCAAACAATAGGATGACCATCTTATAGGGAGCATCAACAATCTCAACAAATGTAGACTGTTGTTGAACAAGGAGCCTTCTCAGAACAACACCATTCACACATTGACCCAAATAGAAGAGGCTCTCCAAAGTATTGAGCATACCACAGATATGAAGAAGGGTTACCCTCTTCCATGATAAAGGCTTGTACTCACTGCAACCACCATATGAACAACCTCACAACCAAGAACACATAGGCTAAGAAAGCATTGCAGGGGGAAATGACTGCAAGCCATCGACACACCAACAACCCAGGCATAGAAAGTCTTCTCCACCAGCTATAAATACCTCCCCTTTCTTTCCACAGCCACCATGTCAACTACCCCATGAACAAGAAAATAGGGGCCCAAAAAACATTGCAAGGGGAAAGGAGCCTAGGTCCAGAACTAGACCCACAAACAACCAAATGACCAAAAGCATCATCACCATCCTCTTTATTGTCCTCATCATCAACCTCTACATCTTTAGGAACTTCCCCTAAAGAACTTCCGCAATGACAATTTTTTAGACCTCCACTCCTATTGGTTCTCCCGCCCATCTTAGCTCACATCCAAAACTATAATTATTATTAGTACTTGCTCTTAGGCTAAGTACTATTGTAATTATTTTTGAATTTATGGCTAAACTAGTTATTAAATCAACTTGTTTCTACCAATTATAATTTTATTGTATTTTTTTAGCAAAAATGTGTTATTTTAGCCACTCATTTTTATAAAAATATATAAAAAAATTACTATTTTCAAAAAAAAAATTAAACTGTATCCGAGAGGAGAGATTTCATGGTATGCACACCACTACCCATTTAACTTAGAGATTTTAATAAACATTTTTTTTGTTGTTGTATCAAGTTTCCAACTCTATGGAAAAGGATTTAAATGTAGTCCTTTATTAATAAAAATTGAATTCATATTTCTATTAATTAATTTTTCTATTTTTTTTAAATTTATATCAAAAGATTAATTTATAGTACATTAATATTATATAAGATAATATAAGATCCTTTGTCATATTATATTAAAAAGTATTGAATATTAATTTTATTTTATTTTTAGTGTGTTATATCAAATTTTAATTTATATATAATTAAATAATAAATATATGTATTAAATATTTAATATAAAATATACTATAGAATAAATAATATTATGATATTTTTATTATGAAAAATATCTCTAAATTATTATTAATATAATAATTTATTTTAAAAAATATTTAAGAAATTACATTATATAAATTTTAAATATAATTTATATAATAATAAATAAATAGATTTAATTTTAATATATAATTAATAATATAATAATACACTAAAACTAGGCATATATATATGGTACCAAAAAATGCGAAAGGTGCGAAAGATGCGAAGGCTAGCCTTAAAGCAAAAACATAGCAAATTAGGGCAGAAAGCACGCGTGGGAGAAAATGTTGTACCTGATGGCAATGGCAACATTTCCCCTGCAGCGTATGCACACCCTGTTAAAGAACCAGAGATTCATACTTGCAAAGCCTTTGCCCAGGTTACTAGTCACACTAGTTTTTCCGGATATTGCTTTAATTGCTATCTGTATGTTTATAAGTTTAGCGATTGCACAAAACTAGACATGCATTCTAGTAGACCTACATATGAACACCTTAAGGATTTTATCAAGAAACAAAAGGAGAAAAGTCTATCTGAAGAAAATGAAGGCAGGGAAGTAGCGATTTTTGCGAAAAGTGAGAGTTATTTGGAAAATGGCTCAAAACAAATGCATAAGGGTTTTGGTCCGCTTAGTAAGGGAAATGGAATCAATCACAACAATACTAATGCTCTGGTTCATACATGGGAAATGATCTCTAATCGGCGTGTTATGCCACCGCTATTCACTATGGCCTCTCTAGATCAGCAGATTAAGGTCTTTTCTTTGACCAAATATGCTAAATTATAGACATTTGGGACCGCTAGGGCTTCTTAGTCTGGGACAAATTCGGCTCCTAGTTCCTATGACTCTCTTTCTACATTGAGAGAAGGAGTACTGCATGAAGCTCTATGGTCTCCTGGGATAAGTAAAAAAGAGAAGCCTAAATGATAGGTGGTTAAGCATCGCAGGAAGAGTAAGTCTCCCTCTTTCCCCGTTTAGCATGTTGTAAAGCCCTTATCTCTGAAGAACTCCTTTGATTATCTTAATAAGAGGGTTTCTTGTAAACACTCTAGGGTCTCGACGATCGAGCACCACGAACAGATAGGCTTGAAAGGAAATACTGACAATCAAGGCTTGAAATGCTCTAATGTTTATTCTCCACCTCATAGAAGGTTGAATGGTAAGATCTTTCCTCTTATCCCTCCAGCATTTGATGGTAAGCACTTGGTCAATGGACAACATAAGTCTCTGTACTCACCTCCGCATAGGCAGAATTGCAATATTTCTCAGAAAAATGAATATCAGAATTCTATTGATTTTGCTAAGATAGATCTAAATGACAAATATATAGAACAATGTCAGAATTCTTATGCAGTAACAGGGGTGATATGGCGGTGGAATGGTGTAGGTGCATCAATATCTAATATTGCTAAGTGGCTGAAATCTTAGTTGACCTTTGAGGTAAGCATAACAATCCTAGTTGAAAATTTCATCTTTCTAGATTGTAAAAGCATTGAAATCAAAAAGAAAATTATGGTTGAAGGCTGTCCTAAATTTAGGAGTATTTCTTTCTCTTTTTTTGAATGGTCTCCATTATTTAATCCTATTAACTTAAAGGATTTCTGGGTAGATAAAGCTATCATACTTAAAAATCTACCACTAGAATTTTCTAATGAAGAAACTATCAATTTGATAGGTGATCAAATTGGTAAATTCATTGGAACAGTCCAAAATGAATTTAACCAATCAGAAAAAATTATTATTGTTAAAATGAATTTTCATCAGAAATTTGTTTCTCCTATACGCTTATGTTATAAATCAAACTCGATTATTATTAATCCCACTATTATGGAAGATTATCTTGAAGAAACAGAAGATGGCTCTATTTTTCCTTTGGGTGCAGAACATACTCTTCACAGTAAGCTAAATAATTTAAAGATAAAGGTTAAATTGTGTGAAGATAAAGGTGGCTTTTTGATTTCCAACATAAAGGATGGGATTCCAAAAATGAAATCCCCTCTTCATGTGAATAGCAATCCACTCTTATCTTCTCCTAGCCCTAACTCAAAGAGGACTGAGAAACACAATAATTAGGTCACTCTTAAATCACCACTCATCGCCCATGGGGGAAACTATAATTCTCTGAGCCCAGTTCAATCAGCAGATTATAATTCATTGAACATTAAAGAAGCTAACTACACTGATAATAGTAAGCTCGATATTCCTTTGCATAATGATTCTTTCCTTGTAAGAACTGAAGAAAATTTAGATCTGGATATCAACCTAAACTTCAGCAGTTCTAGGAAAGAGAAAGATTTGCTAGAAAATCACCATATATCTAATGCTGATAAAGATAACTTTGAAGCAAAAGTGAATGAAAATGTGGAATATCTAGGTAATGATGTTACTAATGATCTAATGGAACAATTCCTAGATGAAATCTGTGATAGAGAGGAACTTATTCATCAGAAGAAGCTCCTAATTAAGCGCATTATTGATAGCAGAGCAGAAAGGTGTAATAAAAATGATGTTAATCAGAATAATGAGCAAGAGATCTTCAACCTATTAGATGAAGTTGAGAATATGAATAAGAATTTAGGACATTCCCAGATATCTAATCTAGAGGATTTTGGCAAAAATATTATAGATTACGAAGACTCATTGATTAATGAGGAAAGAAATTTGATTAGTAATCAATTAAAAAATGCTAATGATACCAACAATTATCTAGAGGTGATCACTAATGCTGATAGACAGCTTGGTATAGCAGCAAACATTGATGGACTATCATATCCAGTTACTCTTAAACAGAAGAAAAAAAGAGGCAGGAAATCTATTAACGAACTAAGAGCTAAGGATGGCCAAGTAGAAAATCAGCTTAATCTTATTGATATCCTAAATGTAGGGAAGGGGAAGATCCTTCCCAAAGAACAATGAAAATAACTACATGGAATGTTAGGGGCCTTAATGCCCCTAACAAACAAACCTTAATAAAAAGATATTTAAACCTATTTGAGTTTGAAATAATAATAATACAGGAAACCAAACTAAATCAAGAGGATAGCCTTAAATTCAGCCATAAAATTGGTATTTGGAAATCATAATTTGTCCTTTCTGAAGGGGCCTCAGGTGGACTTGCAACACTATGGGATCCTAGGAAAGTTATAATAAATAATGTTCTTAAAAATAGTAATTGGTTATTAGTAACAGTCACTAGTCTCAAAACCAAATTAAAATTTAATCTCATCAATGTATATGGCCCTATCCAGAATTCTGCAAAAAAGAAACTATGGCAGGACCTTCAATTCCATATTAATAACAATGCATCTGTTACACATATAATTGGAGGATATTTGAATGCAATCATAAATATTAATGAAAAAGCAGGGGGCTCCAAATTTGTGTCACAATCACAAAAAGACTTTAATTTATGGGTTAATTCAAACAATCTGATAGATATTCCTTCTAATAATGGGACTTTTACATGGAACAACCGCAGAACGGGCTTTTAGCATATTGCTGAAAGATTAGATAGATTCTTGATTAATGGAGATATGGGCAATTTTAATTTTAGTACTTATTCGGAAATCCTCACTTATTCAGGATTTGATCACTTCCCAGTTAGGCTAACTATTGTTGAAAATTTTAAACCACTCAGAAATCCATTTAAATTTGAATTTATGTGGTTTCAAGATAAAGATTTCATGCAACTTTTGGAAAGTTGGTGGAGTCAGATAGTGGTGTCTGGCTCTAGAATGTATTGTTTTATAACCAAGCTTAAAATTATTAAACATATGATCCTAGATTGGAATAAAGAAAAATTCAATAATATCTTTGAACAAAAAATTAAGATAGAGTCAGATATTAATGAGCTTAATGAAATCGTCATAAAATAGGGTATGGATATAACATCCTATAATAAAGAAAAAGAACTAATGGCTAAACATGTAGAAATATTACATAAGGAAGAAATCTTTTGGAAACAAAAATCTAGAGAGACATGGCTTAAAGAAGGTGATAATAATACAAAATTCTTTCATAACAGCACTAATAATAATAGAACTATTAATAGAATCTCTAAACTCAAAGCTCCAAATGGTGACCTTACTAAGGATCCTAGAAGTATAGCGGAACATCTAGTTAGCTACTACCAATCACTCTTAAATAACTTTGAATACTCTGATTTAGAAGCCCAAAATCAGATTCTACCATCGATCCCCAAATTAATCTTTGACAATGATAACAAATGGCTCAACAGTAAATTTTCATTAGAAGAAGTGAAAACAGTGCTATTTCAACTTCACCCAGAGAAAGCACCAAGGCCTGATGGCTTTCAAGCTGACTTCTTCCAAAAATGCTGGCATTTTCTTGGTGAAGATGTGTGGAAAGTGGTAGAAGCTACCAAAAACTCAGGATCTTTATTAACAGAAATTAACAATACCTTTTTCTCCCTCATTCCCAAGAAACATGATTGTCAGGATCCTGGGGATTTCTAACCAATATCCCTTTGCAACACAATCTACAAAATCCTTTCCAAATGTCTAGCTAATAGACTCAAAAATTTTCTTCCTTCAATCATATATGAAGAACAAATCAGGTTTTTTCCTAACTAATCAATCTTCGATGGCATTATAATAGCACAAGAATTAATACATACCACCCAATACAATAGAGAATCATGCATGCTCATCAAAATAGACATTCAAAAATCATATGACAAAGTGGATTGGAGATTTCTATGCAAATGCTTAGAAGCCTTTGGTTTTTCAAATCAATGGATTAATCTAATATTCAATTGTATCTCTACTCCTAAGATATCTCTTCTAATTAATGGCACCCTTGAAGGTTTCTTTGAAATCTCCCGAGGAATCAGGCAAGGTGATCCTTTATCTCCCTTCCTCTATGTAATTATGGCAGAAGCTCTGGGTAGATCTATATCCAAAGCATGCTTAGAAGGAAAAATCACAGGTGTCTGAGTAACAAAGAATGTACCTAATATCACTCATCAACAATTTGCAAATGACACAATACTTTCGGGTGCTAGTAATCTATCAGAAGCCAAAACATTTAAATTTGTTCTAGAAATCTATGCGAAGGCCTCAGGTCAGAGAGTCAGTCCAAATAAATTAGAAATCTTCTTTGTCAATACACCCCCAACTTTGGTTAGACAGATCTACAACAGTTTAGGATATAAGATAGGTAAGTTTCCATGTAAATACCTTGGGATACCCTTAGATGTGGGGGTTTGTAACTCAAAATTATGGGAATCAGTGGCTTCTAAAATTCACAATAAAAAGGGTAGTTGGAAAGGGAAATGGCTCACTAAAGATGGTCGAACTACAATGATGAAGTTGATATTATCAACTATTCCCACATATCAAATGTCTCTTATTCCACTCCCTCACAATATTAAATCCAATCTGGACAAGATGCTAAGAGATTTTTACTGGCAAGGGCCTTTAGAAGATAAGAAATCAGCACTAATTAAGTGGGATAACTTATGCAAACCTATTTCCATGGGAGGACTAGGCATTAAGAATCTATAGTGGCAGAAATCAGCTTTAGGGGCCAAACTAGTATGGAATCTGTTCAAGAATCCCAGTAGTAAGTGGGCTAAAATTCTCCTCAATAAATATGTTCCCAATGTAGACCCCCTTAATATCTTTAGAGCTCGCTCTCATACGAAAGGCTCTCACATTTGGAATTTTATTATTAGTGCTAGAGATATCATTAATAATCTCCTAACTTGGGATGTGGGGTCAGGCACTAACACGCTGTTTTGGGAAGATTCATGGGGAGGATACTCTCCTCTAATTAATGAGGGCTTTTCTCAAGATTTTATTTCTTCTTGCAAAGTTAATATCGGTTATCATATCAAGGATTACATCTCCTCGGGAGAAGAGACTACTTAGAGATACCCAAGTTCCACCCAAGGAAATTCTAGTGACCTTATCAAACTTCGTAAGATTCTTAGTAATAGAACAATAACTATTAAGAGTAGAGCAGATCATCTAATATGGGTAGGGGCCAATGACGGTAATTACAAAGTTAAAAATGGTTATAAATATATATTGGAGAAACAAAAAATGGATTCTCTAGATATTCCCTTAAACCTATGTTGGAACAAGGTTTGTCTACCGAAAGCAAGGCATTTCTTGTGGATGGCATTTCAAAAGAGAATTCTAACCTCAGATAGAATTAGAAAATTAGGATTTGAAGGTCCATCAAGGTGCCCGATGTGTGAACAACATGAGGAAGGTGCTAATCACCTATTCTTAAATTGTGAGGTGGTGCAAGAATGTTGGAATTGGCTTAGTAATTGCCTAAATTGGTCATCAGCTAAACAATATGATCTATTGGAATTTCTCAAAGCTTGGCCATCCCCTAATAAGGATAGCTTGTTCAAAGATATCTGGGTTATTGTCCCATCAGTAGTAGTTTGGGAATTATGGAAAGAGCAGAACAAAAGAATCTTCACTAATCAAAAACTCAATATCAACACAATTACTAATAAGATAGATATTGTTATCATCGATATCATCAACAACAGACTTCGTAGTCAACAGTGCTATGAAAACTCTTTTAAACAATGTGATAATGATCTCCGTAGGAAATGGCCTAATCTAGATATTCCCCCTTTATATGGAAAAGGGGGAAAAAGATCTAAAGTAGATAGAAGCTCATGCACATGGACTCCCCCTAAAGCTGGATGGTATAAACTTAACTTTGATGGGGCCTCCAGAGGTAACCTGGGCACAACAGGTGCAAGGGGGATTATGCATAATGATAAGGGTGAGGTCATTGCAAATTTTGCTAAAGCCATTTTACCAACAACCAACAATCTGGTAGAGTGTGAGGTTGCGCTTGTGGGTCTCAGATTATGTTTCTAGTTAGGTCTGATGCAGCTAGTAGTAGAAGGTGATTCTCAAATAGTTATTAATGCCATCAGGACAAGGAAAACACCAAATTGGAAAATCTCTTCAAAACTTGAAGAAATTTTAGAAATGGTGAACAAATTCCCTCTTATAGAAGTGAAACACATCTATAGGGAAGGGAACACTGAAGCTGACCTTCTAGCAAATAAAGGTGCAGATGGGGAAACTTTTACAAAATGGCCCTAATTCTCTAGGTAATTCATTTCATCAGGGTTTGGGTTTGCATGATATATGAATCTTGGTCCATCTCATTGGTTTTGTCTTTCTCCTAGCCTTATTCGTCCTCTCCCTTAGATGGTATGTCTTCTGCTCTCCCTCCTATCCATGTTGTCCTAATCTTCTAGAGGACTACATACAACTCCATTTGTCCCTCCTCTATTTTAGGTGCACTCGGTGAAATAAGGACACAGAGGAAGTAGAATGCATAGTTTTTATGGTCAAACATGACAATGTATGGAAGTGTACTTCTGTACAGAAGGATAGTGAATAATTTAGTTAGATAAGAAACATAGAAGGATAATATATATCTATAAATAGTATATCCTGTGATCCGTTAGTAAGCTTTCAAGTTCTATACTTTGTTAAACTCCAAGTTCGGCCTAATACAATGTATGCATGTATATAGATATTCTCAATTATCTATATATAACTCTATATGAAGTAAGTATGATGTATCGGCAACCTTTATATATATAAAAGTTTTCTATACATAATTAATGTTGTTGTGTAGTTTGAAGGGCTCTCTAATAGTTTAAGGGCTAATTATGTAGTTTTTCTTCAATAGTTCTAGTTTGGCTGGCTTCCTGTATATGCAAAGTATAATCATGGGTAACAGTGGTAATTTCGGAACAATGGCTACAAATTGAAAGTTTCAAAATTATCATTGGTTTTTCTTATCAAATAACAATGGTAATTGTGGAAAATAAGCATACAAACATCTCTTTATGTGACATTTGTGGTCATCAGTAAAGTATCTAGATCATTGTGGTTCATATTCAGATTAAGTGTTGTTGTAATGCATTTGGAATTTGAATCTGATGGATCACATTTTGAAATTCACCAATGATATATCTAGCAGGAATGTTAAACAGACTGACTGGTTTTAAATTTTAAACTATGGTTTACAAGATTTAGAGGGTTAGGGGATGATTTGTTTTGCAATCTATATTCCTACCTCCTAATTTCCATATTAGGTTTGATCTATAAAGGGTATTTGATTAGTTTTGAATCATTATGAGTGGCTATAGCAGTCAACAATGCTTACTTGCTTATCTTCAATATTTGAATTAACTTTCTTTCTGTTATAATGTTTTACTTAATGATTATATGTATTCCTCCCCCTGCTATTTTGAAATGGAATTCTTAGATAGAAATCAAACTTCAGGGGGAAGAATACATATATGATCAGACCTATGTATTGTCATTATTCATAACTCTGTTGAAGTAGGGATGGTTGTACAGGTGCAATTTGGTTCGGACCTAACCTTAATAAAGAGGCAACCGGCCCTCTCATTGTTTCCTTTCGAATGACCTTTTCAGCAATAATTTGCTCATGGGTTCATATTCAGTTTCTTATAACTTCAAGTGCTTCTTAGATATGGTAGGAATTAATGAACTTGTCACCCTAATTCTATATTGGTTGGCTTTGATGGAACAACTTAGTTCTGAATGGATATCCACACTATCTGTGTTATAGCTTTTCTTTGATATGGTTATCTACTTAGTTAGATCTAGCTTAAGATCATTATGTTACTTTGAGAAAGATCCTCAGCATATGACTTCATGGCCTTCTGTTAATCAATGGAAATTATGTTGAGGTACAACAAAGGAATCATTGCTAGTTTTCTCTTAGATATAGGGTAAGAGGGATATCCAATGATCCCTCTTACTATATCTAAAATTGTATATGCTTACTTTCCCTTTCTGTTTTGATTTGGGAAACTTGTTTAAATAGAAATCAAAATGAAAAGGGGAAGTAATCATATAAGGATACAAGGATAAGTCAACAGACCTATAAGTCCTGCTTA
This sequence comes from Chamaecyparis obtusa, assembly GCA_027943335.1. Lineage (NCBI taxonomy): Eukaryota > Viridiplantae > Streptophyta > Pinopsida > Cupressales > Cupressaceae > Chamaecyparis > Chamaecyparis obtusa. Next base: position 5,121,065 of record BSBK01001913.1, read on the forward strand.
TAAGATTATATGCTTATTTTATAACTAGTCAGAAGTATAGAATATTCTACAAATCTAATCATCTTTAATAGGAATAGTTTGACAATTTTTATACTTCTAGAACTCTTATATCATTATAATCAAAATACATGTCCCTTATTTTGGCTTTCTAACACCTTAACTGAAGGTTTCTTTTAGAATGTGTAGATGGTATTCCTATATTCTCTTAAAGGTATCAAGGCATCCATAATTGCCCAACACCTAGGGAAAGGTGCATGAATATTGGAAGGCTCTTGACATCAGTTGGCGCCATTCAAAGATCAAAGTATCAAAGTATCTTCATGTCCAATACTTGCAGATAGAAAGAGATCAAAGTATCAAACCATCATGTATATCAAAGTATCTTCATACATCAGTTTACTCAAATAAAACACATTGAGCCATACAAGTCCAATACTTGCAGATAGAAAGAGAAGAAAAAGGAAACCATCATGTATATCAAAGTATCTTCATACATTAGTTTACTCAAATAAAACACATTGAGCCATACAATTCCAATACTTGCAGATAGAAAGAGAATAAAAAGGAAACCATCATGTATATCAAAGTATCTTCATACATCAGTTTACTCAAATAAAACACATTGACCCATACAAGTCCAATACTTGCAGATAAAAAGAGAAGAAAAAGGAAACCATCATGTAGTCTTGACTCATACAAGAACAACTATTGTTTAGATCTATACTCTTCCCACATTCTACTTGCTATATCATCTCGAAACTATGCCCACTACTCTCTATCATGTTGAGACAACCCATATGTCTCCAGCATTGGTAAATCTATCCCATCATGATCATCTTCCTCTTTGGTGACAATTTCTGATGGAATGTCATCCTCTAACGTAATGTAGTTGTGTATTATGCAACATGCTAATACAATATGGGCTTGTGTCATGATAGGATAAGACATGGCATGCCTTAGGATTGGAAAATGTTGCTTGAGAATACCAAATGTATGCTCTATTGAGTTTCTAAGAGAGGAGTGTCGATGGTTGAACAAATCTTCTTGAGAGTTTATTGGATTCTCTCTTGAAAACACCTTTAGGTGGTAGTGTGTACATCGATAAGGTGCAAGAAATCCAGGTGCATTAGGATATCCAGCATCCACTAGAAAATATTTTCCTACATAAATAAAGTATATTATTAAAATGTGAAACATTGATTGTACCCTTGAGTATATTAAACTATGATTTGGCTTACCAAGGGGAACAACAAGAGGATCTGCTCTTGACAGAGCTGAAGCTAGAACATGACTATCTATGGTAGATCCTTCCCAACCAGTAAGGCATTACTGAAACTTATGATCGAAGGAACAAACACCAATAACATTTTGCCACAAGTTGCCTTTTCTATCACGATATTTACCCTGCATGTCGACATAGACAGTGACTAGTATATGGGTTCCATCAATAGCTCCAACACAATCCTATACAATATGATACAATCATCAATTCTATGGTCAACCAATAATATGATAAGGATAAAAATCCATACAATAAATTTGTAACAACGCAACAATTACCTTGAAGAATGGATCAAAACGTTCATTCCCACTAATTTCAGGAGGAGTGTTTGGACTAGGTGGTAGAAAGCAATCCTTGTGGAGTCCTAAGATAGCCCTCAACACTTTGTGGAAGTATCAGCTAATTGTCTCTCCTGAGTGCCCAAAGTTGTGGGCAATCTTCCAGTTCCTCAAATTGTGGCCAATGGTGTGGAGGAACATCACAAGTTGTTCTTCTAACATCAAGTGTATCGTATCTGTCAAGGTTCCTCTCAGCCTTAGGATAGTAGCTAGATGAAAGAAGGCTCCCCTACTCATGCGAATCTAATCATGACAATCCACAATGTTGGAATGAATAACCATTCTATAAAAATAATTTCCTTTTCTTTTTTGTTTACCCATTTGTGCATTGCCTTCTCGGGCCACCACTATAGTGTCTACAGCAAAACAAGCAATAAGAGTTGTGAGAAGATGAGAATATGTGGTCTCCACAACTACCCATCCTAGAACATCAATATTCTTAATAGGATCCATCAATGGCCTGAAATGTGGACAAACACAATGATTTCAGCAAGGAGATATTGGTAACATGTTGTTCATGTTCTATTTTTCTAACTCTTTTCATGAAAGTATTCTACAAATAAAAGTGATTTTAAGACATTTTATAATCAATGTTCTTTGGTTAGTCCTAATGATGATCTTTTCTTCCCATACTTCAACTACATAGGATGCAGACAATATCTCAGATTAACCTTCAATGGCCTTTACATGAATCCCTACAAGTGACTGTGGTAGCTAACTAGTTGATAACATTCAAAGTGATCATGGTCATAGAAGAGTGAGATATAGGTGAAACTCTTTTTATGAAATTGAAAGTATTCTACAAATAAAAGTGATTTTAAGACATTTTAGAATAAATGTTAATTAATAGTAGAGATAGGTACTATAGTCTTTAGAAGTATCTAGGAGCAAATGTCAATGAAATTGTATTTATCATGAATATGTTTCGGTTAGATTTAAGAATTTTGTTGTAATATCTTGTTTTATCAATGTTTTGTCTTATCAAAATAGGGAGTTAGAGAAAAGAAAATAGACTCTTTTGATTATGTATGATTTCAAATAGTGATGAAAAAGACCTCCATAATCAAATTCACATTTTCAAATTGTATCAATATGAATTATAAAATTCTAATGTCTTTTAAGAATTTTGTTGATCTCATTCTTTATATTTCTAAATTTCTACCATCCATATATACTAAAAAATTCTTCGTGGATGTTTGAATTTGATTGTGTGTATCTTACTCTATCAACATTTCAAATCATATTATATGATTCATTATCATACAATGAATTAGAGAAGAGAAAATACAATATCTTGATGAATATAGAGTATGGTCGGAAATGTTAATAGAAAAAGATATAGTCAAATCAAGAAACTCGAATTACATCAACATGGACTATACAAGTCTAATGTCTCTAAGAATTTTTTTGGTCTCATGCTTTAAATTTATAACCTTCTACCATCCATATATTCAGAAAAATTTTCATTATGAATTTTTGAACTTGACTGTGATCTCTTCCCAATAATGTTTCAAATTATATTCTATGATTCATCATTGAGATAATGAATTAGAGAAGAGGAAATACAATATCTTGATAATGAGTCATAGAGTACGATTTGAAACATTGCTGAAAAAGTATACACAAACAAATCAAGAAGCTCAAATCAAATCAACATGAACTATAGAGATTCTTTTGATCTTGTACTTTATATTTCTAAGCATATCTCATCATTAATCATTGCCAAGTGTCAAAGATAAGTATAAAATGCCAATCTAATTGTCTACACATAAATGAAATCTAATTGTCTACACATAAATGAAATCAGTAGTATGAACTTTAAAACCGTCTCATGTGTTGCATGTTTTTTCAATCTTGCAGTTCTTGAGTGATGTAAAGATAACATGTTATACAACAATATGGACATCCTTGATTTTGATTGAAGGATGTAAGACATGTTTGCAAGACATGTTTGGCACTCAACATTTAAAGACTAAAGATTACCAATGTATACTGTAACGAGTATACACTTGTTACAGTATAATACAAAGAGTTTAGATCTCAAGGATGCAAACTGATTGTCCATCAAACTGTTAAACCAGTTGATATGTAGCTACATTATCCACTGGTTTGTGTTCATGGAATGATTTATATGTGTTAAGTTGATATGTAGCTACATAGAAATGATTGAATAATTTATAGCAACACAAACCAGTGGATAATGTAGCATAGGGAGTGATCAAGGAACCCCAGGTGTGGTTTGGGTACGCACTCTACATACCCACAGAACACCTGATGCATATGGGGTGCACTCTATGGTACCAACAACACATAGAGCATGCATATCTAGACCTAGACACACATTCGCTAAAACCCTACATTCGGTAAAACCCTAGCTTGAAGCATATGGTTTATTTAGCATGGTTAACAAAGCATATGGTTTATGAAGAAGTAAAATATGTAGCATTCTGTCATTTGCAAGTGTACACTATAATTGTTGAACTGTGCATGGTTAATGATCCTCAAATAGAACTTAACAAGTGTATACTATAATTGTTGAAATGTGCATGCTTATTTTGCTACTCATTTTAAAGTCAAGGATATTCATCGATTTCTTGTATTATTGATATTCAATGTAGTGGTATTCTTCTACATCTTTGCACAGTTCATGTTGTTAATTATACTTGCTACTGTAGAATACGAAGACTCACTTTCTAATTACAAATTAAGAAAACTAAAGCCATATTAGTTCCTTAATACTTGTCCTAATATCTTGATCCTCAAGTCTCCTATCAAAATACTAGTGAACAACTTCATTGGTATAAGTTGTATTTCAAATTTGCACCCCTGATCTAATTTTTCACTATGTATCTAAGAAATTGCATGGATGTCCAAGCTATTGTAATCTTTCAAAGAGACTTCTATGATATCCCTTTTCTAGTGATATCTGGCATGCCAAACACGAGATGGAATCAACCCTATATTTATTGTATATACCAAATTGAAATCAATATACACCAAATCAACCCAATAGAAAAAAACCTCGCTAATAACTATTCTAGCCAGTTGATTTGGATCTCCTAGAAGTATTGCATGTCTAAAACCTCTGATTTGTAATGAAATAGTTGACTTGGTCTCAAACCTCTAATTTGTAATGCAATAGTCTCCTATCAAAATACTAGTGAACAACTTCATTGGTACAAGTTGTATTTCAAATTTGCACCCCTCATCTAATTTTAACCATCAATCTTGTTCTATCTTAACTGGACATAGTGATACAATTTCTAATTTCCTTCCTTCCAAGACCACTCTGCCTAACCACATTGAGGGTAATTATCTTACTCGATTACTTGACAATGCTACTTGCACAATGTCAACTATCTTTTGTGACCCACTTGCATTAGATGCACTCAAAGAAGAAGTCAAAGAGGTTGATACAAATAATACTTATCCAACTATAGATTTATTGTCCAATCAAATAGTTAAGAAATACTTTCTAGTCTTAGATCTCAATAATCCTAACAAAGAAAATGACAAGAACAATGCAAATCATGTTAACACTCAGTATGTGCTCAATGCAATTATTTCTCTATCCAATGCTACGAATGGTATATCTAACTTTCAATAGAAAATGTAGATAACTTAGCAGGCACTTAATCTAATTGTCTACACATAAATGAAATTATTAGTATGAACTTTAAAACCATCTCATGTTTGCATGTTTTTGCAATCTTGCAGTTCCTGAGTGATGTAAAGATAACATGTTATCCAACAATATGGACATCCTTGATTTTGATTCAAGGATGGAAGACATGTTTGGCACTCAACATTTAAAGACTAAAGATTACTAGTGTATACTGTAACCAGTATACACTTGTTACAATATGATACAAAGAGTTTAGATCTCAGGGATGCAAACTAATTGTCCATCAAAGTGTTAAACCAGTTGATATGTAGTGACATTATCCACTGGTTTGTGTTCATGGAATGATTAATATGTGTTAATTTGATATGTAGCTACATAGCAATGATTGAATAATTTACAGCAACACAAACTAGTGGATAATGTAGCACAAGGAGTGATCCAAGAACCCCGGGTGTGGTTTGGGTATGTACTCTACATACCCATAGCACACCTGATGCACTTGGGGTGCATCCTGTGGTACCAACGGCACACAAAGCATGCATATCTAGACCCAGAAACACATTCAATAAAACCCTACATTCGATAAAACCCTAGCTCGAAGCATATGGTTTATTTAGCAGGGTTAACGAAGCATATGGTTTATTTAGCATGGTTAACGAAGCATATACTTATCCAACTATAGATTTATTGTCCAATCAAATAGTTAAGAAATACTTTCTAGTCTTAAATCTCAATAATCCTAACAAAGAAAATGACAAGAACAATGCAAATCATGTTAACACTTAGTACGTGCTCAATGCAATTCAACATTTAAAGACTAAAGATTACCAGTGTATACTGTAACCAGTATACACTTGTTATAGTATAATACAAAGAGTTTAGATCTTAGGGATGAAAACTAATTGTCCATCAAAGTGTTAAACTAGTTGATATGTAGCTACATAGCATGATTGAATAATTTACAGCAACACAAACCAGTGGATAATGTAGCACAGGGAGTAATCCAAGAACCTTGGGTGTGGTTTGGGTATGCACTTTGCATACCCACAGCACACCTAATGCACTTGGGGCACATCCTATGGTACCAATGGCACATAGAGTATGCATATCCAGACCTAGACACACATTCGGTAAAACCCTACATTTGGTAAAACCCTAGCTCGAAGCATATGGTTTATTTAGCATGGTTAATGAAGCATATACTTATCCAACTATAGATTTATTGTCCAATCAAATAGTTAAGAAATACTTTCTAGTCTTAAATCTCAATAATCATAACAAAGAAAATGAAAAGAACAATGCAAATAATGTTAACACTCAGTACGTCCTCAATGCAATTCAACATTTAAAGACTAAAGATTACCAGTGTATACTATAACCAATGTATATTGTAACCAGTGTATACTGTAACCAGTATACACTTGTTACAGTATAATATGAAGAGTGTAGATCTCGGGGATGAAAACTAATTGTCCATCAAAGTGTTAAACCAGTTGATATGTAGCTACATTATCCACTGGTTTGTGTTCATGGAATGATTGATATGTGTTAAGTTGACATGTAGCTACATAGCAATGATTGAATAATTTATAGCAACACAAACTAGTGGATAATGTAGCACAGGGAGTGATCCAAGAACCCCGAGTGTGGTTTGGGTACACACTCTGCATACCCATAGCACACCTGATGCACCTGGGGTGCATCCTATGGTACCAATGGCACATAGAGCATGCATATCTAGACCTAGACACACATTCAGTAAAACCCTACATTCGATGCATATGGTTTATTTAGCATGGTTAACAAAGCATATGGTCAATGACAAGAGTGGCAGGGCTTGCGTAGGAATGCTTGAGCATGGAAGGGGAGGAGAGACCTTCAATGAAAGAGATAGTTTAGTAACTACTTTGGACTAGGGTGGGCAAAAGACCACATGCGTGGCTGAATCAAAGTGTAGCAAAAAACCCAGAAGAAATGGTGGGGCTACTAGTGGGTGAAGAAGAAAGAAGCGACAGAATGAAGGCCACTTATTCAATACCACAACAGTACTATTACAAGAAAATTCCAAAATTAACATGTTTGCAACCGTTATTACAGCCCAACAAAGTACAAAAAATATAGAAAATGTCTTCGAGCTAGGGTTTTACTAAAAATGGCGCAGCTAAATACAGAAACAACCCTGTCGAGAATGAGCTACAATGCAAAGCACCAACAACAACCCAATTGCAATGCAAAGCACCAATGACAACCCAGCTGCCCAGAACAAATGCCAACCCCAAAAACAAATGCTGAGAAAAATGGAAACCCCAAAAACATATGCGGATTTTTCACGGACCTGAAAAATTATTAAATTTGCCATAATTTTTTTCAAAACCAGATTTTGGTTTTGAATTCCACCTCTTCGGTGGGAAGATTATGCCGCCCGTTTTAGGGCCTAAACCTAGTTTTCACCGGCATAACCCAATTTGCAAATTGGGGTTCCAAATGGTGGGTTTCATGGAAAATGGGAACTGTTGCCACCAATTCCCGCAAACAAACGGGGCCTATATGAGTTATAATTACTAGCCTAGAATTTAGATCGTTGGATGTTAACCCATGCGTCTAGACTAATTAAAGCTATTTAGGATCCATTAATTTTTGGGGGGGTAATCTTAGCCGAGAAGCTTCAAATCTTTAAATCTATCATTATAATGATGATTTTCTTTCATGACATGTATTTGAAATTTTTATTATTATACTAGAGGCATTTAATGCGCTAATTAGTGAATCTTTTTTATTCTCTAAATACCATGGTTGCTTATTTTAATTTTGAAAATTAGAGTGACTTTAATTCATAAGAGTTGGATTTTTTTGTCAATTTAATGACTGATTTGTATTAACCCTTGTTACATTTTAATGATATTTTCATATAATACTTCTAAGTCTTGGTGACTAATACTATCACAAGATAATGTAAGACTCTTTCTTGAATGTGTTTATCACTATTTTCTTAGCAATTCATTCTTATCATCAATATCTAATTCCTTCTATATATTATTGTATGCTCCTTCATTGGCTAAGTTGTCCACTTCTGTATTGCCTTCTCTAAAGATGTGATTTATAGTAATGTCTTTAAAGAAATTTAATAGCTCTAGAGCTCTTCCGAGCATAGAATTTAATTTCCAATTGGGTGTCCTCTTTGTCCTAATTGCATTCACTATTATTTTTTAATCCCCTTTAATTTTGAGTTTTTTATCCCTAAATCTTTACATAAGAGGATGCCCTTAATTAAGCCTTCCATTTATGTAATATTGTTTTTACCTTTCCTATTAGGCTTGCTAATTTTGCACATATGGCTCCAACCTAACAAGATGGATGATGCAACCAATTCCTACAATACCCAGTTTTTCACATAAGACTCCATCAAAATTCAACTTATACCACCCGTAATTAGGTTTTATCCATTTGCATTATTCTCTCTTCATCTTGCCATCTTTCCCTTATTTACCATATTGTTGAGGGGTTTATAGGCCAAACCACTCTTTCCTCATCTTGTTATCCCATACTACAAACTTGCTTCCTTCAACATTGTAATTTATTATTCTATTATTTATAGTCTATTATTATTATCTCTACTTTATTGATCCAACATTTCAGCTCCATCTTTTTATCCTAGAAGATTCTTCTATTGTGTTATTTCCATATTTTCCATATCATAATTGAAGGTGATATTGTCCATAATGCTCCATATAAACTTGATTTGCTTATATTTGGCCAACCTTTTATTAATTCCATTAGTTTGTCGAGTAAAGTTGTCTTCCATTCTGGCTTATCACATAACCAATTCCAACATTCTAGGGTGAATGGATATTTAGCAAATAAGTGATATATTGTTTCTTCATCTTTTTCACATAAAGGGCATCTTTATGGTCCTGAAAATCCTAATCTTTTGAACCATTCTTCTGTTAATATTTTCTTCTATATTGCAGCCCATAGAAACATTCTTGCCTTTGGTAAACATAATTTATTCTAGCACATGTGGGTTGGTATTTCTCTCCTTTCCTCTGGATTTTTTTTGGCTAATGATTTATATCCTTCTCCTACTTTGTATTCATATGTTTTTTTATCCTACGTATATGAGTCTGTCATCCCCTTTTTTATTGTGATTTTCCTAGAGGCTAAGATCTCTTGTGATGCCTATTTATCTTCCTTTATCATGCGAGTTTTTTCTAAATATTTCCATTTCCACCCTAGTGATGGATCTCCACTAAAAATATATATGTAATCTTTTACATATCTTCCCCATAGATTCTCTAATACTATTGTTGCTTCGTTGTTTCCTTTCCTAGACTATTGGTTATGGTTGGGTATCATCCCCATGAGTCAGTCCAAAATAACACTTTTCCCCTTCTGTGATATCCCAAGAGATATTATCCATAATAAGTTTTCTACTTTCCATTAAAATTTCCAAACTCTTGAAACCCTAGGCGGGTTTGTTGTTCTAAATATACTACATGGGTGCGAGTCATTGAGGTATTTCTTTTGTAGTATCTTAACCCATTTCTTATGTGGCTCCTTATAAACTTTCCAAGCCAATTTAGCTCCTAGTGCTTTTCTTTTCCATTTCATTCTCTTTATTCCAACTCCTCCTCTTATTGGTTTACATATTTTATCCTAGCTTATTAATGCTATATTTTTTTCTTTTGAGGCTCCCTTTCAGTAGAAATTTATTAGTTTCTTTTATAACTTGCATCTATCTCCTAAATGGAGGGGAAGACGAGACATATGATAGGTTTGGACCACTAATAGGACAAATTTTAACATTATTTTTCTTCCTACATTGGATAACCATCTATCTTTACATGAATCCATAGTTTGGTCCATCCTCTTAACAATTGCATCCCACATTTTATTAGTCCTACTACCTTTATCAAGAGGAAGACCTAGATATTTTTAGGGTAGACTTCCTTTTTTAAATCCTAGAATGTTGCATATTTATATCTTCGTTCTTGATCCTATGTTGAAGAATATTTTTTCTAATTTTTCATCATTCACTTTCTAACCTGATGTTTTCAAATATGTATCTAAGATGTTTCTAAATTTCTTTACCTCTCTCTTTTTAATTGTGTTGAAGATCATTGTGTCATCAGAAAATTGTTGGTGTGTAATATTGGATATGCCTTCTATTAGTTTGATTCCTTTAATTTCCCCTTCTTGTGTTTTTATAATTGCCCTCCTTAGTGCTTCTATTAATATTATAAATAAGAAAAGGTGTAATGGATCCCCTTGTCTAATCCCTTGGGATATGTTGGAATAACCTTATGGGGTTCCATTGACTAATATTGAGAATTTTGGATTGAAAATGCAACTAAATATTAGGTTAATCTATTTTCTTTTAAATCTAAAAGCCTTTAAACATTTACACATAAATCTTCAGTGTACTTTATCACAAGCCTTCTTAATGTCTAATTTTATTAGCATACTAGTCTCTTGATTATGTTGGACTGAATATATGGCCTCTTGATCTATTATCACTCCATATTAAATGGTTATTCCTAGAATAAATCTTGTTTTTTTCTTTTGAAATTATGTTAGAGAGTATTTATTTCACTCTATTAGCTATAGGTTTTGCAAGGACTTTATATGTTGTGTTGCATAAAGAGATAGATTTGAAATCATCCAACTTTCCTAACTTGTCTTTTTTGGGGATGAGTGTTTTGAATGTATTATTAATTTCATTGAGCATTCTTCCTGAAATTCTCATATTTTTTATAGCTTTTTCTATTTCTTCTCCTCGAAAATGCCAACATTTTTTAAAGAAGCATGTAAGGAAACCATTTAACCGCGGAACCTTGTCTAGATGTAGTTGATTTAGTAAATATTCAAAACATGATATTGAGAATTTCTTTGTAAGCATTCTATTTTGTTAAGTTGTAATAATTCTTGGTATATTTTCCAGTATTTTTCTTTTTTCTCTTAGATCTAATTAGATTTCCTAGTTATTAAGTATATTTTTGAAGTAAGTTCCGCTATCTCGCGTGGAATTCCTTTAGGGTCCTGTATGACATTTTCCCTCTCTCCTTAAAGTATGCTAATTTTATTTATATTTCTTTTGTGCTTTTTACTATTATGAATTTTTTTATTGAATCTTTATCCCCATCTTTGAGTCATATTTCCTTAACTTTTATTTCCAAAATATTTATTCTTTTGTG
>BSBK01001913.1:5137500-5315000 GCA_027943335.1 Chamaecyparis obtusa
AAGGAAATGCTTATGCAAGATTATTGTATGAAAGGAAATATGGAATCTAATCTAGTATGAAAATGCAAGATTAATCCAAATGGATTGTCATGGAAGCATGAGAGAAGAAGACAAGGAAAAGAGAAGTTGCAATGTTCAAGCTCAAGTGTTCAAAATCTCCTCTAAATCGCTCTCCAAACCTGTAGCATAACAATACCTAAAATCTTCTATCTCTAAATGAGAAGGAGATGATTCATTTTAAAGAAAAATGGACAGTCAAGATTAATAGGCAAAAAGAAATGAGCAATGGTGGAGATTAAATCTTGGTTGATCCATGTACTCAAGATTCTCAAGAGGCAAAATCAATAGGTATGGTTAAGAGGAAAAAAGATGAGTGGTTGAGATAAAGAGGCAAAAACCTTTTCACAAAAGTCAAAAGATTCTATCTCTTTGGAAAGTGCACTTTTCTTTTTATTTTTATTTTATTATTTTTAGCAAAGTGGTTCCATTATTTAATTAAAATATTTTTTATTTATTTAAAATATATTTGTTCTTTTAATTAAAATGAGACTTAGGAAAATATTAGAGTAATTGAATTAATTACGATTTGATCAAGGAAATTGATTTGAATTGAACATATTGCAAGGCATTGATTCAAAAAATTGATAAATTGGTTCCATCATTTGATAAATTGAGGAATGGGGGCCCATAGTCTAGGTGACCCATTTTAGGGTGCATATACTACTCCTAACACTAAAATAAAATAAATCCTAACCATATACTGAATATGACCTCAATATTAAACCAAATTGAATGCTAAGTATTAACCTAATTGAACCCTAAACCTAATTGAACCATAATCATAACTCTAAACAAAATTAAAATCTATTCCTAACAATAAAATAAAATAAATACTCTTTAAACCAAATTTAATTGAACCATAACCCTATACTGAATTCAACCCTAACTATAATCTAATTGAATCCTAATTATATATGAAGCCTAAAATTAATAATAATTACACATTGACCATTATTGAATTTGACCCTAACCTTATTCCTAATTGAACCATGGCCATAAGAATAATGTTAAATATTATTGAACCCTTATACTAATCAAACCCTAACCCTATTAACTAAAAACCTAAACCTAATTGAACCAAAATCCTAAATCATATTGAATATAGACAACACTAAAGAAGGTCAAACCCAAACCCTAAACTAATTGAATTGTACCTACTATCACAAAATTTTGCACCCTTGTTTAGGTGATGTTTAGTGACCTAAACAACCTTGTGAAACATGGAAACAACCTCTAAAAGTGGGACTTTACAAGAGATTTTGAGTCTCTGAAGAAGGCCAACTTCCTTTACAATCAAGATGCACATAAAACTATGCTTTTGAGGGAAAAGGCAAAAGGATGAAGAAAGGAAAAGGGGGGGGGGTGATGCACTAGATTGAATTATGGATCTCTCTACCTATGACTGCACTTAATACTAATTAAAACCTCAACATACACAATTCTTAAGTCTAATTCTATCCCAAGAACAAACATGAAGATTACAACTTAACATATGCTAGAAGGAAAGACATTCACAACACAAAAACTACTAAGAATGTCTAATACAACATACAAGATAATTATAAAAAATTAACTCATTCAACATAAGGAAAGGAAATGCACTAAATATCTGAATGTAAGAATAGGAATTATAGAGATTTTCATTAATACAAGTCAAAAGGAAATTACTATTACCGAGCCCTAAACTACTACAAGGAATTAGAGAAGAACCCAAAATATGTACAAAAGATTCCTTTTAAGAGTTTGGGAATAACTCGAATTGATCATCAAGGTACAAAACCTAACTAGGGTTAGGTTCCAGAAGAAAAAAGAAAATAGACCAAAGATCTAACTTTTTCTTTAATTACTAAACCCAGAAGTGACAGAAAGGACCACAATGAATGTCCCCTATAGTTGAAAACATCCTCTATGGCATAGAAAAGGATAGAAAATAATTTGCAACAATAAATGAGCATGGGAAGGATTGATTGGACACAAACGTCTCTGGAGTAGATGAGTGATTAATATAATCAATCCCCTAAGAAACCATTGTTGAGAGTTGTAAAGGCACGAGCCTATATTTGAGCATTAGCTTTTAAAATTTTAAATACATCGTTGTCATTTTGCAAGTCAAAATATTTTGACGAGAAGGGCAATCTACAAAATGGTGAAAATCCATTTACCCTTTTCCTTCACTCTTGCAATATCCAATGAAATCAAAAGACATGGCCATTAGGACTACTATCTCGGGTTGTGTCATAAAACTTTCATTTTTATTTCATGGGTCAAACAATTTTGACTAATTATAACCTTTACAAAATAGAAAAAAGACCTAACCCTTTACTATTTCACAATCAAAGTAATTTGACTACAAATAGCAATTTACAAATTAGTGACAAGAACCTTGCATTAAACTCCATGCCCACTAAGCCTACTTGGAAACATTTCACCATTTCATGGATGAGGAAAGTTAACCCTTTTTTCACTCCTGTGTAACAACAACAAGCCTTTATCTTTAAATGTGGACCCCTCAACCTAATTGCCTTCACCATTTTTTGGTCAAATAATTTTGAGAAAAATGCACCCTTTTGAAATGCTGAAGAAACCTTTTCCTTCACTTCCTGGGCCCTCTAGGGACACATGTCCCTCTTTCATTGATTCACAAAATAGAAAATTAGAATGGTACATATTCTTTTTGAAATGGTGAAAGTCATTTATGTTTCTTTCATGGACCCCTCCATCCTTTTCCATTTTTTATTTAACCAATGTTGAATGATTTATTTCTTTGTAAAATAGCAAAAGGCCTTATCTTCTTAACTTTCATTGGCTCCATGAGCTCTTGACAAAAATGGTGAAAATCCTTTTTTCTGTCTCAAGTCTTAAAGTTCCATCATTCCCATCGAACTTCAACAATACTTTCAGAACCAATGTCGGAACTGACTAGAGTTCCTAAACCATCCATTTTGTTGGTTGACCTGTCGATACCTTGGTTTCACATCGGTCGTCAAAATCTGACAACCATCCTAGAACTTATAAAAATGTTCTTACTTCACAATTTACAATTTTTTTTTTTTTTATGGGAGTATTATGAGGTTACAAAACCAATGTTGGAACCTGATGCCCATTTAGGAACTTGAAAAATTACCGATGAAACATAACCATTGAAATGGCTAAGTGTTAAAATCTAATTTTATGCTTCCTCCTATGCATGATCACAAACATAGTGACCAAGGATAAAAACATAGAAATTAATCCCATGAAGGATCTCTCATATTGAAAATTAGTGATGGGATAGTGTTGCCAAAAATAGCCAAATTTGTTGGTGTCTCAATAGGGATGATTTCCGCTAAGAATATAATCAATGGCCTGAATAAATCTATTAGGCATGGAGTCACCAAGTTTAAAACATAATGGATCTGACCACCTGTAGCTTCAAGAAAAACTATAACCTCTATAAAAGATCAATATCCATCATCTCCAGGAAGACATAGGTGTGCTCATGCACTTCTTGGAAAGTATAGAAGTCTACCCTACTATGCACAAAAATTTATAACAAAACAAATCAAACAAAGCCATTAACTGGCTTGTTAAAATAGTTGTCCTTCCTTATTAGTTTCTTGTTTCTTTCTTGCATTTGGGAAACCAACCAGGGAATAAATAATGACAATAATTTTATATATTGTTGGACTACCCTCCCAATGCTGAGAATAAAGAAATTCTCCAAAACTGGAAAAATTTATCTTTGAGGTAAGAAACACTTTCTCCTCTTTGTGATACTCATCCTCATGCAAAAATAAGCATGACCGAGGGTAACTTGCAGATTTTAGTAGAGATAGATGCCTCATGGTACATCTTCTTAATAGAACTTGGTTTTATTTATCCCTAATCTCACTATTATGATTTGCAGCATTAGTATCCTACTAGCTTAGATAAGGCTTTAATGTTATGACTAGTAGTGTGTGGATTCCGTCCTGTTGCTGCTACTGAAACTCATGATCTTCAATTGAAGGAGATGATGGCTTAATATCAATGGATTATAAGATAACATCTAAATCATCTAGAAGGTCATCCTCATCATCAATCTCCTCTATAATAGTTGCAATAATATGCATAGGTTGAGGGGAAACCTCATGCATATGATCAGTGTGCTCTTCCTCAAGGATTGAGATATCCCTTAGAACCTTTTTCTCATCCTCCGCATATCATCGATGACCTCCTACTGTAACAATTTCTTTTATTCTTCTTTTCCTCACAACGGTCCCTCTAGCTTGTAAAGGCTCATTACACAGTATTTTTTCCTCAAGGGAAGAAAAAACCTTGTTTTCTTTCTCTTCCTCAACCAAAGAGAAAATATCTTCAAATACAAGGAATGGATCCTCTTCCTTTTTATTATTCTTAGTCTTCAAAGATTTTTATATGCTAAAAACCTCCTCAATGTCCTTCTATAGTATCTCCTCATTTTCTTTCCTTGATTTCTCTAGTTCTGGCCCATGTGAAAACTCACAAACAATAGGGTGCAACTCTTTCCATGGAATATTTGTCTCTGTCTCCTCCTTTTGCATAGGGATTTGAGGAATTATGGTAGAAAGATGTTCATCCATGTGGAATATTAGCATATTGATTCCTTTTCTAAAAAAGGTATTTGGAAGGAAACTAGAATGAACCTCACATCCCTGAATAGGCTCTTGTGATGGAGGGCCTCGTCTAATAATTGGAATGACAAGTTTGGTGGAAGGAGCCCTAGGATCTTGTGAAAATTCTTGCATGGGGGGGATCTCTCTTTCTAAAGTTGGAAATGTTTTGTCTACGATCCTCCTATGCTCCAGATGCTTGCATTTGAGAAAGATTGAGCCTTGTCTCTTCCTCTATTGCAACTATTCTTCTTGCAAGTTCCTCCTCATACTACCCCTTTTGTGCCTCCCACTTTGGAGTGAAAGATGATTTGATAATCTATCTCTTATTGAACCTCCACTTGTTTCTCATGAAGATATACCTGGTGAGTCTCTGCCACCTATTGTATGTCGAGCTCTTGTTGTCTTGAAATTTAATCCAGCTATCTATTTTAGGCCTCCAACTATTGGATCATATCTATCTTGTTCAAAAAGGACTTCTTTTGGAATCCCAACATCATGGCCTTGAGATCACATCTATTGAAATCAAAACATGTTCCATTAGGCCCACTGTGTTGACCGCTTCATAAAATTCCATCATATTTTTACAAGTCGAACAATTTTGACCATTTAAAACCCTTGTAAAAGACCAAAAAGACCTAACCCTTTTCTATTTCACAATCAAGGAAATTTGACTAGAAATAGCACTTTGAAAAATAGAAATGACAACATTTTTCTATTTCACGGATAAGGGAATTTAACCCTTTTTTCATCCCTACGAAACAACCGAAAGACCTTATCTTTAAAAGTGGACCCTTCCACTTGATCACCTTTTCCATTTCATGATCAAACAATTTTGACCAAAAATACACCCCTATTAAATAGTGAGAGCACCTTTTCCTTCACCTTCTATGACCACTGGGGACACATGTCACTCTTTCAGTGATTCACATAATAGAGAACTAGGCTAGTACATATTCTTTGCAAAATGGCAAAAGCCATTTTTGTTTCTTTGTGGACCCTACTATTCTTTTCCATTTTGTACTCAACCAATGTTGACCAATTTTCTTCTTTGTGAAATTGTGGAAGGCCTTATCTTCTTAACTGTCATGGGCCCCACTAGTTCTCGATAAAATGCACGTGAAATGGTGAAAAGCCATTTTTTCTCCTATGCTTGAAGTTCTAGCATTCTCGTTGGACTCTAACAACACTTCCAGAACCAACGTCAAAAATTGACTAGAGTTCTTGAACCAACCATTTTGCCAATTGACCCATCAATATCTTTGTTCCACATCAACCGTGAACTCTAACACCTATCCTGGAACTTAGAAAAGTTTTGTTGCTTCACAACTTAAATTTATTTCTTTTTTCAAGAGTATTATGAGGTTCTGGAACCAATGTCAGAACCCGATGCGCTTTTAGGAACTTGAACAAATTATCAATGAAACACAACCCTTGAAATGACTAAGTATTAAAATCCAATTTTCTGCTTCCTCCTACACATGAGTGCAAACATGGTGACCAAGGAGAGAAGAACAAAACATAAATTAAGCCCATGAAAGATCTCTCAAATTGAATATCAATGATAGGCTAGTATTGGCAAATATAGCCAACAATAACCTTAACCTTGAATGAAATTAAAATCTAACCCAAATAAATAAAAAAGTTTAATTATAATAGTAAACCAAACTGAACCATGTAATTAAAACACTATACTAAAAATTGAATGCTAACTTTAAACACATTTTAACACTAAAATAAATTGAATACTAATCCTTAACCTAGCATAAGACTCAACCAGACCAAACACTAACACAAAACCAAATTGAACCTTAACGCATGACCACATATAAAACCATAACTTAACAAATTGAATTATAGACTTAAACAAAATTGAGCCCTAACCCTAGATTGAACCCTACCTATAAACATAATTAAATATTAAAAATTGAATTCCAAACCTAAATTAAATTAGACCCTCATACAAAAACAAATCCAACCCTTGTCTTAACACTTAATCAAATTGAATCTTAACCGTAAACTTAAATGGACACTAAAATCTAATTAAATTTCAATACCATTATAAAGTTAATGGTTTTTTTTTCTTTAGACGAAATATCCCTTCTTTATTATATTACACTTCAATTCAGCATACAAATCAAAGAGGCTCAACTACCATTAGGAATCAATTAAAGTTTTAATAAATTAATAACTTAAACATAAATTAATTTAAGAATTTTCAATGTGAGTTTATCTTTAATAAGATTCTTTCTATACATATGGTCTATAAATATTGTGTAAATCATACATAATATATTCATTTTGTTTTCTTAGGAACAAAACTTTTAGATTTTAATTTGCATTCATACTTATAGTCAAACTTTAGAATCTTTTTTTATTACCTTAACTAAATAAAGTTGTACTTTATATTCATTCATGTTGAATTTTTGAGTGGAAATTTTTATTCTTGTAGACTTTACAATATTTTCATTTTACCTTGAACTAAATAAAGTTGTACATTATATTCATTCTTGCTGACTTTTTGGGTAGAAAGTTTTATTCTTCTAGACATATACATGATCACCACTATAGATAAACCTTACTTTTTCATAACCCATGATGACTCTCACTTTAGATCAATTAAAGTGTAAAGTTACATACATATTTTGACACAATCTATTTTATTATGTAAATATAAAATAATAAATTGATTGTTTAATCAGTTTTTCATGTATGATTTATAAACATCCCACGAAGTTAATAAAATATATTCTTTTTAAGGAATAAATTATTTTTTGTAATCGAGTATCTAGATAATTTTGAAATTTTCTATTATTTTTTTTCAATAAAAAGTTGAAGCCAAACATTGTATCAATATATATAAAATAGGATATACATGAGGCTCAAAATGGGGTCACAATGGGGGCCTCCATCCCCAGGGGTGATGACTCAACTTGAGGCAATAAGACCTCCTATAGATATGTCTCATGCAATTGTCTCATAGATTGTTGGGATCCTTATCACTCTATACAACATACTACCTCCTTATCTCTCCAAAAAACTACTTATACCTCCCTTCCATAATCCATGTTCCATCATAACCTCTTATCTCTTCTTTAAATCTTTCTAATACTTCATACACCCCATATCACTCTAAAAATCCCTTATCACTCCATCATCTTATCACTCCCAATCTCCCAAATTCCCTTCTTATCTCTCCACAACCTACTCATGCCTCACTTCTTTCATCATCTACCTTATCTCTTCATCATATCCTTTATCTCTCCAACTCCTTATCACTCCTTGCGCACTACTTATCTCTCCAATCAGCTACCTTACCTCTCTCTTTGTTTCTCCAAGTTGTTGCCCCAACACCATCTACCCTTATCTCTTCAAACAATTCTCCTTATCTCTCCAAGTAACTCCCCTTATTCCTCTTCATGATATCTCCTTATGCCTCCCCTCCTTATCACCCACAAATCTTCTAAGGCCTCCCCTACTCCACCATCACCCTTATCACTCCAACATAACCCCTTATCTCTCATCCCTCATCCCTTCCTTAAGCAATCCCTAATGCCTCCCCTACTCCACCATCACCCTAATCACTCCAACATAACCCCTTTTCTCTCATCCCTCATATCTTCCTTCAACAATCCCTAATGCCTCGTATAGATAACACCTTATAACTCCTTGAAAAAGTAAATATTGTTTCAAGATAAACAAAAAAATACTAGCAACTCATAAATAGAAGACCAAAGAGACTAAGTGTTGTAATCCATCTATAAAAAGACTAAGGCCAAGGCCGAAATTCAACACATATAATATTTTGAGCAAGTTGCCTTAACTTGATCGAAAAGCCTACTCACAAAATAAACACTTATGAGCTCATAATTCTTTATATAGAAACTAAAAGAAACACTTCTAAGCTCATAAATCCTTACATAACAACTACTGAAAAATGAAGACATCATATTTAAACTAGTTACTAGTCTTAACTCGTATGTTTCACAAAAGAAACTACCCATGCAGAACTCAACCTCTATATGAGCAACATAAATAACAATAAAAATAAAAACACCTAAACAAAAACCTTCAACTATTAGAGGCCCAAAAAATTCATAAGCCAGAAAGGTAGTCCCAGTCTCTAACATCCTTATGAAAACATTAGTTCTTAGCTAAATGGATATTAAAATGGAGAGGCATGTAGAAAACATACCCATCATAACCCACCTCTCAGTACAAGGAGATATACCAAGATGCACAATAAAAGAACCCTTACCAAGAACTGCAAATTTCATATGGCATTGGAACACACTAGACCCATAGTGAAGTGGTCATTGTCTCACTCTCCAAGCCACCCACTCATCTACAAAAAAGGGTGACTCCCAAGCCCCTACTTCAATAAAACACCCCACCAAAGGCCAAAAATAGAACAAAAGATTCAACAACAAAACTATAGAAAATATTTTCCATAGGAACCACCTGGCTCCAACATAGAAGAAAAAAGAATAAAGACCCATCCTGAACATAGCAAGCATCCATGAGAGACAAACCCAAAACTTGATCAAGAACATTGTCCGCAGTAATAGTTTGTGATGCAGGAGCATCTCGAGTCCTTGGCAATCCTATGTCACCAAAAAACATGTTTGTGTTTTCTCTGTGTTGCTTGGTTCCTTCTTTGACCGAGTTGGTTCGGTGTTGCTCTATTTCCTTTGTTTACCAGTGTTGGTCAGTTATCTCTCTAGCGCTCGGTTATCTCTTTGGTTATGCCTTTTGGTTTAACTAATGCACCGAGTACTTTTATGAGGTTGATGAATGAAGTTTGGAAGAAATTATTGGGTAAGTTTGTGATTATGTACCTTGATGATATTCTGATATTCAGTAAGACTAGAGAAGAACATTTGTTACATGTAAAACAAGTATTGTAGAGGTTGAAAGAAGAAAAGTTGCTGATAAATATGAAAAAGTGTTCATTCATGAAAGAGGAGATTGTGTATTTGGGATTTGTAATTTTAGCTGATGGTTTGAAGATGGATCCTGAAAAGGTTGAAGCTATTTTGAATTGGCCTACACCTGATAATTCTAGTGAGGTAAGATCATTTCATGGTTTTGCAAATTTTTACCGGAAGTTCATTAGGAATTTCAGTTCAATTTGTAATGCTATGACTGAGACTATGAGATGAGATAAAAGAGAATTCAAATGGACACATGGAGCTGATAAAAGTTTTGAGACTCTGAAGAAGAAGGTTGCTAAATTGCCTATTTTGGCATTGCTTGATTTCAATAAGGTATTTCAAGTGGAATGTGATGCAAGTGGAAGTGCAATAGGAGATGTGTTGAGTCAAGAAGTTAAACTTGTTGCTTTCTTTAGTGAAAAGTTGAATGATGCAAAAAATAAATATTTTGTGTATGATCATAAATTCTATGCTATTGTCCAAGGACTAAAGAAATGGCGATATTATTTGATACCGAGTGAATTTGTGTTGTATACCGATCATAAGGATTTATAGTATTTAGGTAGTTAGAATAAGTTGAATTAGAGACATATGAAATGGGTTGAGTATTTGCCGAGTTATACGTTTGTGATAAAGCATAAGAGTGGAGTCACTAACCGAGTTGTTGATGCATTGAGTAGAAGGAGATCTTTGATGACCGAGATGAAAATTGAAGTTCTTGGCTTTGATGACATGAGAGATTCTTATGAGTTTGATCCTAATTTTTTTGAGCCATGGAGAAAGTGCAGAGAACCTATTCAAGATCAATCGAGTACTAAATGGCAAGAATATTTCATTCAAGAAGGTATGTTGTTTAAAGGTATTCAGTTGTGTATACCGAGAGGACCAATGAGAATCAATTTGATAAAGGAGAAACATAGTAGTGGTTTGGTTGGACATTTTGGTGTTGATAAAACATTGAATTTTCTTAAGGAGAAATATTTTTGGCCACAGTTGTATAAAGATGTTCAGAAATTTGTGAGAAGTTGTGGAATTTGTCAAGTTGCAAAAGGAGTAAGTCAAAATACTAGATTGTATACACTGATTTATGTTCCTTAGAAACCTTGGATTGACATCAGTATGGATTTTGTTCTTGGCTTACCAAATATAGTAAGAGGTAGTGATTCTATATTTGTTGTTGTTGATAGATTTTCTAGGATGGCACATTTTATACCTTGTAGAAAGACATCAGATGTAGTAAATATAGAAAATCTTTTCTTTGAGGAAATTGTCATATTGCATGGATTGTCGAAGAGTATTATCTCTGACCGAGACAATAAATTTTTTGGATACTTTTGGAAGACCCTTTGGAGAAAGTTTGGCACTGAGTTGAAATATAGTTCTATATTTCACCCACAGACCGATGGACAAACAAAAGTTGTGAATAGAAGTTTGGGTAATATTTTGAGAAGTTTAGTTGGAGACACATTGAGTAATTGGGATTATGTGTTGGCACAAGTAGAGTTTGCATACAATAATTCAGTGAATAGGAGTACTGGAAAAATACCTTTTGAGATTGTAAATGGCATACAACTAAGAGGTATATTAGATTTGATAGACATTGTTGATGAACGAAAGAGAAGTGTTGAAGGAGTAAAATTTGCTGAGTACATGAAGACATTGCATGAAGATGTGAAACATAAGTTGGAGAAAAGTAATCATAAATACAAAGACAAAGCTAATAGATCAAGAAGACATAAGACTTTTGATGTTGGTGATGAAGTAATGGTTCATTTGAAGAAAGGTAGATTTCCTATTAGAACATATTGAAAGCTGAAAATGACAAAGTTTGGACCTTGTAAGATTTTGAAAAAATTTGATAGTGGAAATGCTTATGAGATTGAGTTACCTGATGACATGGATATATCACCTATATTCAACATTGTTGATTTGTATGAGTATCATGAGTCAGATGAGGAAATGAAAGTACCAAATGATTATCCTAAGAAACAAACAGAAGAAGTGGAGCATATTTTGGAACAAAGAATCGGAAGACGTATAAGAGGAAGATAATATATGGAATATCTGGTAAAGTGGAAGAATAGATCGATTGCAAACAGTTCATGGATTTCACAATCTAAGTTTGATGCAGCTTGGATCATACATGTTTCATGATTTGCAGAATCATTTCAAATAACCCCAAGTGTCTGATGCAGGAGCATCTCAGGTCCTTGGCAATCTTGTGTCACCAAAAACATGTTTGTATTTTCTCTATGTTGCTCGGTTCCTTCTTTGACCAAGTTGGTTTGGTGTTTCTCAATTTCCTTTGTTTACCGGTGTTGATCGGTTATATCTATGGCGCTTGGTGAATTTCCCTTGTGCTCAGTGATGCTTGTCTGGCACTCGGTTATCCTTTCTTACCGAGTTATTTATTTTGGATTTCTGTTGAGGCTAACTCTTGCATTTAATTATGGTCGCAGATTTAATGATGGTATCTATAATTGGGAAGCATGTGGACCTAGATTTGGTTGTTCCTTCCTTTGATGGTGGATTTGAAGGCTGACTTGTTTCAGTAGCCTCTTGTATAAATGTAGTTGTTTGGTTAGAGTTTAGGGAGTCAGTTAGAATTAGAAGATAGAGTTTAGAGATTATTTGTAGATCCTTGCATGTTGGAGGACTTCTGTACTTTATTGTAATATCTGGCCTAAACTAGGAAGGCCTTACATCCCGGCATGTATGAATCAATTGATATAAATATATGAAAGTTTTTACATTCTCTCTCTCTCACTATTATGTTTTATTGCTTCCACATGTGATCTCTGCAAGGTGGATCTAGTTAGGGTGTGCCTTTGGCTCCTATCCCTGTCCTCCCTTGCGTTAGTTTGCACCAAAAGGGGATCACTCCCAGTTGGATAGATAATGCCCCACAAATTTGAAATAGAGCCATACCAAGGGCAACAAATGCCCTACTTAACATAGAGGCAATGAACCCCAACCACCACTTAAACTCCTCTAAATCATGGAATGAGAGTCATCAAACAATAGGATGACCATCTTATAGGGAGCGTCAACAATCTCAACAAATGTAGACTGTTGTTGAACAAGGAGCCTTCTCAGAACAACACCATTCACACATCGACCCAAATAGAAGAGGCTCTCCAAAGTACTGAGCATACCACATATATGAGGAAGGGTTACCCTCTTCCATGATAAAGGCTTGTACTCACCGCAACCACCATATGAACAACCCGCAACCAAGAACACATAGGCTAAGAAAGCATTGCAGGGGGAAATGACTGCAAGCCATCAACACACCAACAACCCAGGCATATAAAGTCTTCTCCACCAGCTATAAATACCTCCCCTTTCTTTCCACAGCCACCATGTCAACTGGCCCATGAACAAGAAAATAGGGGCCCAAAAAACATTGCAAGGGGAAAGGAGCCTAGGTCTAGAACTAGGCCCACAAACAACCGAATCACCAAAAGCATCATCACCATCCTCTTTATCGTCCTCATCATCAACCTCTGCATCTTTAGGAACTTCCCCTAAAGAACTTCCACAACGATAATTTTTTAGACCTCCGCTCCTATTGCTTCTCCCGCCCATCTTAGTTCACATCTAAAACTGTAATTATTATTAATACTTGCTCTTAGGCTAAGTACTATTGTAATTATTTTTGAATTTATGGCTAAACTAGTTATTAAAACAACTTGTTTCTACCAATTATAATTTTATTGTAATTTTTTAGCAACAATGTGTTATTTTAGCAACTCATTTTTATAAAAATATATTAAAAAATTACTATTTTCAAAAAAAAAATTAAACTGTATCTGAGAGGAGAGATTTCATGGTATGCACACCACTACCCATTTAACTTAGAGATTTTAATAAACATTTTGTTTGTCATTGTATCAAGTTTCCCACTCTATGAAAAAGGATTTAAATGTAGTCCTTTATTAATAAAAATTGAATTCATATTTCTATTAATTAATTTTTCTATTTTTTAAAAATTTATATCAAAAGATTAATTTATAGTGCATTAATATTATATAAGATAATATCAGATCCTTTGTCATATTATATTAAAAAGTATTGAATATTTATTTGATTTTATTTTTAATGTATTATATCAAATTTTAATTTATATATAATTAAATAATAAATATATGTATTAAATATTTAATATAAAATATACTATAGAATAAATAATATTATGATATTTTTATTATGAAAAATATCTCTAAATTATTATTAATATAATAATTTATTTTAAAAAATATTTAAGAAATTACATTATATAAATTTTAAATATAATTTATATAATAATAAATAAATAGATTTAATTTTAATATATAATTAATAATATAATAATACACTAAAACTAGGCATATATATATAATAACTTAAGTTTGAATTTCTTTTTCTTAATATATAATTAATAATATAATAATACACTAAAACTAGGCATATATATAATAACTTAAGTTTGACTTTCTTTTTCTTAATGTTTAACTAATAATTTAATAAAATTAAAGATTAAAAATATTTTAAATTAGAAAAATAATACATAAAAATAAAAAAATAAAATTATAAAATTATTATTTAAAAAATTAGTTGAATATGTAGTTAGGTACCAATAGTTATATATAATATATTATGATATTTATTTAAGTAATATAATATTAATATTTCATTGTAGATTTGTTAATGAATAATTTTCTTTTGTATTATTTTACAAATTTATTAAAAAAGTGTTAAAAATAGTTATTTAGTATATAAGAATAAGAATGATGAACTCTCTATTTTTTAAAAACACTTTACTATCAATCTAACATATCCTAAACAAAATTAAAAATAATTATAATTCTAATATTTATTCTATTTCTATTATTCTAATATTTTGAAAAATAATTATAATTAACATTAACATTAGGAATTAAAATTCATTACATTATACTTTTAATATTTTATTCTATTTTTTATTTTTCTAATATTTTAATAAATAATTATAATTTACATCAAAATTAAAAATTAAAGGCAAGTACTAGCCACTACATGCAACTTGTTAATAAATATTGAACACTACATTAGAACCTTAATTTATAATAATTTATAATGACTTTTTACTACAATTTATTCTAGAGTTTAAAAATAAAATCAAAAAATTATATTTTGTTCGTTTTACTCAAGTATGTCAATAATTTTAAATTATTTTCTTACTATCTTGGTTAAACAAAAGTGTTGTACATTATGCTTATCTATATTGAATTTTTTTAAGTATAATATTATTTTTTAAAAACATTTGTACCATATATGTCAATAATTTTAGATTCTTTTCTTACTACCTTGTTAAACAAAAGTATTCAACATTATGCTTATCTATATTGAATCTTTTTAGGTAGAATATCATTTTTTCAAAATGTATGTCAATAATTTTAGATTCTTTTCTTACTACCTTGGTTAAAAAAAATTTGTACATTATACTTATTTATATTAGATTTTTTTTTAAAGTAGAATATCACTTTACCAAAAACATTTATACCATTACCACTACAGCTCGCTCAATCCTCTGCAATATAGGTAATATTGAAACTAAAAATAGTATAATTTTATTAGCTTTAAATAATTATTGATTTTGCTGTGTGGGAATTCCAATTGTTTTGCAGTACTTCTGATTCAAAGTTACAACTCATTTTCGAGCACAATTGAGGGATTGTGGAGAGGATTTCAGGACAGGTAACACAAAAGCTGTAAATGCTGTTCAATGTTCATCAAATCACGGTAACAAAAATGAATTAAGGCTTCCCTGTATACATTTATTTCCAAATTTTTTTCAGCTTTTAGAAAATGTCTGCTCTTTGGAATTCTATTAACTTGGACTAGAACGGAAAAATTGAAGCTTTGGAACATTTAAAACAGCATGTTAGTGCAATATAAACTGGTGAAGCATTTTGTGCAGACAAATTTGCATTTTTTACTGCAAATCCTTTTCTTCGTTCATTTGTCATTCAAGCAAAGCTTTATTTAATGAGGAACAGTGACTACTTTTGATCTTTGAAAATTTTACAAAATCAATCTTCCTGGTCTTGAAATCTGCATTGGGTATACAACACACTTTTTTAATTTTGTTTTATTAATGAGATTTTTAAACGAAATCCTTTTAAATGACTGCAAGATGTGATTTAATTATAACTTTTGAAACCCTAATTATAAGACAGTTCTTCTGTAAATGAGCTGATTGTTCTTATTTCAGTGAAAGCCCTAACTTCTACGATGCAGACAACCTGCAACCAAATTAAACTACAATTCTACATTATGTAGAAGAGTTGCTTTAGATTTATTAATTCTTTTATTATTCAAATTTATTAGTTTTTTACATTTTATAAATTTAAGAGATTGTTTCTTCTTGTGATTGTGTATTAATTTTTGCATTAATGTTTAGATCATATTTTACGATCCATCATCAAAATGACGAAGTGCATAAAAGAGTCTATGATCTTTTATCCAATCCCATCCAATCTCATTTCTCTTGTCTTACTCTGCTTATGCTCTCTCGACCTTGTTCTTCTATGATGCCCGAAAATAACATTTGTGTCTTTATGTAATGAATGAATTTAATGATGATAATAAAATTATTTTTCAATTTTTTTGGTTTCTAAAAATATTTATGTATTTTTTAATTCGACATTTTTAACAATTTAACAAGCATTGTATAAAATTAAAATATTTGAACAAAATTTTTATAATTATATTTAATTTTTTATTGCAAATAAGAGAATGGTACCAATAGTTTTAATAGCTAACTTTGTCCACTCTTGAAACCTAAACTATATATATATATAAAATAGTTTTCTCCATATGGAATTTAAATGCACTTCACATGTCTTGTGCTCTCTATTCAAATATGTCTTTCTTCCAATGTTACATCTTTTTGTCCCTTATTCAAAGGATCAATTGCCGCCTCCTTCCATATGCCTCTTCACTTCCCTTCCCTCTCAATGTTACCCTTTGTCTCTTTCGATCTCTTCATTTGCTTGCTTTTATTCTTGTTTCCTAGCGCAATCTTTCTCTATTTTCTCAAATTTGTGATTCTTTCAATTTTTGTGTATACCAAACACCGCATCAATTTGTGATTTTGAACTCACTGGCTATGCAGCCAATTATTTAGCAACTTATATAAGGGGCACATTTCTTGATGCACTTTTTTTTCCTTAAATACAACTTACTAAATAGTTGGTTGTATAGCCACTTCCCTTTAACTTCTTCATTTAGATAGTCCTTGTACATCATTCTACCAAATTAATCATTGCGCTACAATTACAAGCAAATATGATGAACAATAAATCATTTAGCCATTGGGGTCACATGACTTGTACCCTTCTTGTCAAGTTTCCTACATTTTTAACATGTCTCATATGTTTAGAGTTGTTAGAAAGGATCTCAACAAGCTTCGAGCATTACAATTTAAAATATTTTTTTTCTTGAAAAATAGTATTACCTTTTATATTGCAATGTTCTTTTGTATTCTACCAGATTGATCAAATAACAAATAATTTTCACAAGAAAATAGTTTGTTTAAACTATCATATCTTGGTTTGGCTCTAGTGACTTTGGCTTTGATACCAAATCAAACTTTTCTTCAAATCTAACACCTTACATTTGCTAATGGAGTTCTCTACCACTAAGCTACCAACCTTTTTACTAACCAAACTATTTTTTATTCAAATATGACTCAATTTAATTGGCTATATGCCATACATTATTTTATAGTAGGCTAATTGAAAAAAATGATTAAAAAAATCATCCCAAATTTTATTTTAGGGAGTTCGCCCAATTGTAGCAAGACAACACAATGGGCAAATATGTGGAGAAATATAAGAAAACCTAATTGCCCTTTCCATATAAGTGTTAATTGAAACTTTAAATAAATTTAATTAAGGTTTTTAATTTATTATCTCTACATGAAGTTATTAAAAGAGTCCCAAATTTAGAGATTACACTTGTAAGGAAATTAAGGTAGCATAACAACTTCCTACACTAAACTTGAGAGGAAGATCATCTAAAACTTTT
The DNA here is from genome assembly GCA_027943335.1 of Chamaecyparis obtusa. Taxonomy (NCBI): domain Eukaryota; kingdom Viridiplantae; phylum Streptophyta; class Pinopsida; order Cupressales; family Cupressaceae; genus Chamaecyparis; species Chamaecyparis obtusa. The sequence goes on from BSBK01001913.1 coordinate 5,155,157, forward strand.
TGAGATCTTTACAATAATTAAAAAAATCTTAATAGAAATAACAAAAATAACATTCATACCATAGCACATTGATTTATTTGGGATAACCCTTTCGGGAGAAAAACCCCACACTCCAAAAGCTGCCCAATACATTAGTTAGTTCAATAAAAACAATTTATAATATAATTGCAAAGCGAGCTTCTCACAAGAGTATCAACAACTAGAGATCTAGAGGTAATTGAATAGAAATAAAACTCTTACACATACCCTCCATCTCACATACTTAATATATAGGAGATATAATACATGAAATCGTTAAACGAATTTCAAAACCATGGGCTAAAAACCACTTATAAAGTGATGGTCTTATTATCTCTCATCAAAGATGTCCTATGATATGTCAAAATAAACACCAACACATGTAACTCCCTTTTATAACCAGTTTATGTGTTCAACACTTTTTTTACATTTCCTATTTCAGGAGACCCAACTTCTAGATGCCATAACTTTTGAACTAGGTGTTTGATTAACAAGTTGTTTGAAGCATCGAAAAGCTATAACTAGCTACACCAATTACATACACTTTCAGGCTATTTTATAGCCTCTAAAGCCTTCAAATTTGAATTCATAAAATTTCTTTAGTAACTTCAAAAATAAAAACCTTAATATCTTCAAAATTGGACATGATCTTGCAACAAAAATTTAGTGGCATACTTATCTAGCCCATCTAAACTTTTGGGAAAATTTAGGGAAAATCATTTCTTACATGTAAACTTACTATAAATAGAGAATTGTATGCAAATGCAAGGTTGAGGCAAATTTTCCTAACAATCTCCCACTTATTAAACACCTTGCAAGAGCAAAGGGGGTATCTACACAATAATTTAATTTCTTGGGGCTGTGAGGCCCATAGAATCCAAAAACCATTTGAATGTATCTATTATCACAACTTTAGTTAATGAATCAATATAATTCATCAAAGTATTTACCTTAACCAACTTCACCTTGTCATCCTCAACCATATCTTAGACAAAATAATAGTGAACATCAGTGTGCTTGGTCCTAGCATAAATGTCGGGTTCTTGACTAGATAGATCACATTCTGGATATTACAATAAATTGTCATTGCTCCTTGCTTTATTTCAATATCTAAATACAATATTTTAAGCCAATGGTTTCTTTACAAGAAGAACTAGCTTCCATATACTCAACTTTATTTTGGGACAAACCAACCACAACTTATTGCTTACTCATCCAATTGATTGCACCATCGAATAATGTAAATACTAAGCACTGGTGGATATTTTTCTGTCAATATCACCTAACCAATTTGAATCCACAATACCATGAATATCAAGGAAAATTGTGTTTTGTAACATATTATCATGATATCACAAAGAATACTTGAAGGTACCCTTCAAATATTTGAAGACTTTTTAAATAACATTCTAATGAACTCTACTAGAATTATACATATATTTGGAAATAACTCCCACTTATTGGGTGATGTATGGCCTATTACAAACTATAACATACATCAAAATTCCAACTACACTCTAGTAAAGTACTTTCCTCCTGTCTTCCATCTCTGATGGGGATGTAGGACAATCCAAAATAGATAGTTTTGTTTTGACTGTAAAAGGAACACATAATGGTCTATATACAATCCTTCATATTGAAAATTTGTAAAACTGAGTTCACATAGCTTTTAGTTAGCTCTATCTTTTCTAATTTTCATCCCAAGGATGTGTTTTTCTGCACCAAGATCTTTCATTTCAAATTTAGTAGCTCAAGCAGAGACTCTAGTTCAACAATCATACATTCCCATTTACCAATGAACAACATATCATCAATATATAATGCAATGTATAGAAATGACCACCATCAAATTTATAATAAACACAAAAATGTGATTTAGAATGCTCAAATGCCAAAGTCAACATGCATATGTATCAAATTTATGGTACCACATCCTGAGACTTTGCTTGAGGCCATACAAAGATTTCTTCAATTCACAAACCAAATTAATTTTATCTTTTACCATGTAGTGGTTTTGTTGTGTTGTATAAATATCCTCCTCCAAATCACCATGAAGGAAAACAATTTTCACATCCATTGGTTCAACCTCTCAATCATAAGAAGTAATAATAGAAAGAAAAAAATTAGTGAATTCCATTTTTGCAATAGGAAAGAATATTTCACCATTATGAACACCCTCAACCTAAGAGTAACCTTTCAAAACCAACCTTGCTTTATATTTCACAATACCTCCATCTAAACCAATCTTTTTCTTAAGCATTGGCTAGTTTGTAACCAACAAATTTTTATTCTTTAGGAAATGGTTCAAGATCCCATGTTTTATTATTTTTTAAAGTTGTCATTTTTTTATTTTATTTTTTTTGGTAAAAGGTCGAGGCCAAGATTTTATTAATCCTTTAAACATCTACATAGACCCCACTCAGTGCAGGCACTGGTAGGGAAGAGCGGGGTTGAGAAACCCTCCAGCCTTGCCTAGGACCATATTCCGGTTTTTATACATATCATTTATGAGAGGGCATCCCCTTCCTTTACATAACATATCAGAAAGATATTACAATTTACATAATCTACCATGCTGATATTAAGTTACAATCTTTGATGTGTTCCGCCCAGTCTGCTGAAATGGATATCCTTCCCTCCTAGTGTCCCGCCTTGATATGGATCATGCTTAGATTAGGTTCTCTGTAAGTGCTGTCATATTAGATACATGTAGACTATGCCTACAATCTTGGTTAGTGTATCAAGAATAGCCTTATAGTACCTTGACAAGTTTGTTTAGAAAGAAAATTAGTGAGGAAAGGAAAGATATAGATACGTTCCTCCCATGAATAAAATTCCTCTCTGCCATTGAAGATTTATTTTGATAAAAATAAAGAAATGGATACCTCAAAACAACATAATATGCTTATTAGACTAATAAGATACCCCAAAACTACTCAGATGATAAAGAACCCAAGCATGTGGAAAGGAAAAAAGCTACTCTAGCATATCTGAATAAGTTTGATCAAAAGATTAAATAATATGCCTACCAAAAATAGTAGCCTATTCCTATCAATATTCATTCTTACTCTGCCTTGATTTGGTAGTTAGAATAATGCCAAAATCCTTGTTCACATTATGGTTTTAGAATAGAAATGACATAACTTTATAAGAAATGGAAAAAAAGGAAAAAACATAACTTAACTTCTCCAACATGGATGCAGATAATAAGTGTCTAAACAAAGAAATGTCCTAAAGAAATCAAGATCCCCTTAAAAGCACCAAAAAGAAAGAGGAAAAGATATCTGAAAATCTTCCCCAGAGCATAACCTTCTTGCTTTCTTCCAACATGTAATTGCCTAGATAATCCTTAATCTGAAGTCAGTGTACGATCCTTGTATACTGACTTCAAGATTAACAACTATCCAGGAAAATATGTCCATATTTGCTTCATTTCTAACTGTCGACACATAAAGCCCAGAGGAGGATCTTGTATAAAATATCTCCACAATAAGTAAGTTGGGTAATATGAAAAAACCACCTTTGTTTAGAAAAAAAAACTTGTTTTGCCAGTTGAGTTTGTAAGGATAAAAGGATAAAATAGAGGACCATAGTTCTTAATCTTGAAGATTAGTTGTTCAAAAAGGACCTCATGTATACTCTTTTTGTAACACCGATTCCTTACTGATGCCTTTTAGTAAAAGTGTGCAAACATAATAGTGAAAGCCCAGTATTTTATTTACAATCAAACCTTAAGGATCGCCTAGCAAGCCTATTTAAGGATACATACATTAGCTAGAAGGGAAGCCCTGATTACCAGGTAATTCTAGTTTGAATCTAAAAGAAAATCCTTTGAGCTCAAATGCACTGTCATACCTTTTAATGAACCCACATTCGAGTAGCTACAATAGAGTACTTAAAAGAATCATAGTAATGGGTATGTGCAGGATCATGGTATGCCAAAAAGTGGTGATGTGAAAAAGAAGTCCTAATTGATAGACTCTTTGAAAAACAACTATAACTTTCAAACAATATAAATTTTTTGAAATTTGCAATATACATCACATTCTATGCTTCACCTAATACAATAATAATAAAAAATTATTTCAATTTGATGAAGTTTAGACTAAGTTAAGGTCGTTAGACACGAGAGTTTTTATAAACAGAAAAATTTGTAGCAGAAAAATCATAATTAATTATTGACTGAGAAAAAAATATAAAAATATATACATCACATCCAGACATGAGTCTACTACTTCTATCTAGAATCTTATAAAAAAATATTTTCATTTGATTTTGTTTAATGTGGTTAGACATACACCTACTTGTTATCTTTCGAGTCTTGATTGATAGACTTATTGAAAAATAGCTATAACTTTCAAACTGTATAACATTTTTGAAATCCAAAACATGTGTCACATTCTATGATCTTCCTAATACAAGAAAAATAAAAAAAGTTTTCAATTTGATAAAGTTTAGACTAAGTTAACGTGGTTAGACATGAGATTTTTTGTATTATAGAAAAGTTGTAGAAGAAAAATCATAATTAATTAATTACGTAGGAATAAATTACAAAAAAATGTGTCACATTTGTACATGATTCTACTACTTATATCTATAATCTTGTAAAAAAAACTTATCATTTGATTGTGTTTAAGGTGGTCAAACATACACCTACTTATTTTTTCCTAAAATTTTCGTACAACTGTACATTGAAATTAAAAAATTTCAACATATAGAATAATTGTTTTTCAAAAAAGGCCTAGTATATTAGAAACTAAATTCAATTTTCTATAGATTCTCTTCTTACATATTTTTGATGTAATATTTATAACATGTTCAATTTTTTTTATCTCAACTTGCCTAAACCTAATTTTCTGAATTTTCATTGCCACTTAAAGGCCTAGTTTGGCATACCATGATCCTGCACATACCCTAATCTAATATTAGAAACCTACTGGACACCACTACATTTGCAACAATTATTCTAGATAGAGGCTAACTATCATAAATACTCTAATTAGATAAAATATTTGTCAGAGAAATCTAAACTGTAAACTGTAACAAGAAAAAATTGCTAGATACTATTAAAATTGCAAAAATTGTAACAGAGTTGTTACAGTGTGTCAGAGAATAACCTAGAAAGATACCCCTTTGTCGATTGCTTTGACGGGGAGGTCTAAAAAGAACCTATTCCTAAGATATTTGATGAAAATGAAATGAATAAATATAAGAACATATATCTACATCTCAATTCATATATATATATATATATATATATATATATATATATATATATATATATATATATATATATATATATATATATATATATATATATATATATATATATATGAAAGGGTATTCAACCCAATATATATGATTATAACAGTTCAGATGTATATATCTAACATATCATAAAAAGATAAAGTTCTGTTAAAATAAGCTTGTCCTATAACACCAAAACTATTAATACTAAAACACTTTAAGGGAGAGATGAAACTTAAAAGTTGATTGAAAGAAAACCATTCTCCTATTATATCCCAATTTTTCATATCTAAAATTGCTTCACCAGCTTAATATTAAGTTTAAGCCATATGTAGTTATTTAACAGATTCTATATGACTGAAAATTTTATTCCTTATACCTTATTCCTTGTTTGATCAATAGACCTGGCTAATACTTCTTTTCTTAATTGATCATTTGCCAAAAAATAGGGCTAATTCTTTATGTGAGAAAATTTTCATTGTAACTTCCTTGTTCCTGTAGCATTTTTCCTTGTTCTAGCTAGATGAGCAAGAAGATGTTGATGAGTGTTTATCTTCTCTTACCAGTTTGAGCCCTATACCATCTTCCTCGATAAAACCATTCATCTAGTTTTCTTCCAGGGGAGGACGAAGATGAGTAAAGAAAAACAAAAAGTCTAGATTCCTTCTAATGGAGGGAGTTTCTTCAATGTATCTATCCCAATCCTCTACTTCTAGAATGGGATAAGTGTGCACTACACTCCACTCATATCTATTAGGTTTTGGAATAGTTAAATCTGTCTTGATGCTTTTTAAGACTTTATCCAGATCCCTTAGATATCTTCTCTTGAAGATTCTTCTGTGGAGGTTTCCAATAGTCTCAATATCAAGATCTACTTGGAGGGTCGAGGCTAGGAACATTGCTGGGATATCTGTATTGACTTTGTATTTATTTGAATTATCCTTAAATTCACTTCCCAAAATCACAAAAACTACTTTGACTACAATACTAAACTTGATCATTAGTATCCTTCTGATCCTACTTGAGGTAATAGCCTCATCGAAAGCAATTTGTTTGTGAAAGCTCCTCAACTTAATGGGGGAAGACATCTTACTTAGCTGGTTAGAGACTGCAAGATGATAATTGTGTTGTCCTCACTCTCTTTAAAGAGTTTTCTTCTTAAGAAGAAGGATTAAGAATCTCAAGCGATTACTATTCTTAAGGGAGGCAAAAAGATTGAAAAAAATTTGACCTACCTAAAGGACAAAATTCTCTTTACCCTAATAGCCTATGCTCTCTATAGGACAAAAGATACTTTGTAAAAAAGGAAAGGGGGAGGAAGAATGAGATAAAAGGTGATTGCTCTCAAAAGATTCAGCTGTCGCCTAAAGTAAGAATTAAAAATTACCATTTTTATCCATGGCTAAACCTGGAGAGAAAATTAAAGAATAATAAAGTAAAAAATAAAACTATTAAGAAGGAAACAAAGAGCTTAAGAAACCTGGAAATCATACTATCTTGTGGAAAATAGGGAGAGTAATAAGATGATTTAAATCCAGCCTACGAAACTGTAAGATTGAAGAAATATTAAGTAATGCCAATCATAATTTATGAAACATGTATGCCATGAAGAAACATACTGATAAATCTAGGGCTCGAACAGATAAATATAGAGGAAAATAAAGACTAAATTCTTAGAAATTTAAGTCTTAGGGGACAAACTGAATAATATAATAATTCTATTATGTATATATATAAAGTCTGTAAAATAACCTTACTAGTCCATACCTGCTATTGTCTTACTATTTTTAAACCATAATAATTTCTGATAACCATACTAAAATGTTTTAAACGGACATCATTCGTAAGATAAAAAAGAAACAGCCAAAGCTAAGTTTTTAACATGTTCCGCTATTCTTTCCGGATAATTTTGCAGTCCCAATCCGTGTCCTTCTTGTGGACGATGATAATTTCTTCCTTCTTTTCTTGGTATTCTCTTGAAGATCTTTTGACGGGCAGCGCTATGACCCTAATATCACTTGACAATGCCATGTCCATTTCCAGTGGAACCTCAAATCCTTTCGATCGCTAGTAGTCGAGAACTTCATCGAGGTCCACCTCCTCCTTGAGCACCGTGGCTATAAGGAAGTCAAGATTCTTTCTCATAGAAGGCCAAACTTCATCAAATTTCTTTTTGTCTTTGAAAAAGAGAATTGGGAGCCTTTGAAAGCTGGGTATGGCAGGGAGGGCCTCCAATTCCTATTTCATATACAGCTTTGGGAAAGGAATGGTTAGATTTTTGTCTATTCCATGTACCGCCTTCTCCAAACTTAGTAGGAGTTCTTCCTCAAAGATTTCTTTTGTTGCCTTGATAACTCTTTCCTTATCAGTACCATTAAAAATTGCCAAGGCTATGAATAGACCAATAACCTGCCCATTAACTTGAATGGTAAAATCATAGTCAAAGTGTTCCTCTCCTAGCCCCTTGATCAATGCCCTTCGAACTATGTCTGAAAGAGGTTTCAGGATTATATTCAGCCTCTCTAGCTTCACCGCTCCCTGGAAAGCCATTTGCCTATTTTCCTTGCTATGAAAAGTGATAATCTAGGATTCCATAATTGCGCAGAAATTCTAAGTAGAGCCTTCTACTTTTCGGCAAGTTTTTTTGTGGGGATATAACTTCAATACCTTACTTAAAGCTAAATAGAGCCGAAAAATTCTCTGAATACAACTTAATTTTGATGTGAAGTCCGAAGGTTTGTGAAAATAGGATCCATGAAGTTTCATAATTACCACGTACTTCATCTTGTGGATATAGTTGTATCTCAACTAAATCTCATATAGATGAAATTGCTTGGTTTTGTGAGCTACGACAGGTAATGATAGCTTCTAATTAATAGTTGATCCAATAAGGTGCCTACCTTAGATGATGGCCTTAAGGAGGAGTACCTATTTTTGTAGTAGAATGCTTTCTTTATACGGGAATAATTTAAATATATTATTTTAATTTTTCTCCCTGAAACGTGTAAGAGGGGATATTGTCTGTTTTAATTAGACTATGAAAGGTTTGAACTCTTATCGATAAATATTGTTAACATCTTAGAGCTCCAAAAACTAGGTGTGGTGCGAAAGCTAGTCTGAGGATGAAAGTTTGAATTATGATATGATAATCCCTTCTTATCTTTATCTTCCATCTTCCATACTCTTCTTCCTAATGTTTATACTATTTTATCTTTTAACTTTCATTCTCTTCTTCCTTATGTTTATACTTGATCAGCCTTTTTTGGAGGAACTTTAGATCTGCTGCTTGAAATAGGTAGTTTAAAGTTGTCATTTCTTCATCCATAGTAATTTTCCATAATTTTGCATCATTCATACTTAATGAGCTTCTTCTACAGATCTAGGTTCATCCATACTAGTATTCAAAGAAAAAAAATATCTCCAATAATTAGGAAAATACCTTTCAGGTGGTTATCTATGCCTTTTAGACCTCCAAACAAGATTTAAGTTGGAGGTTCTTCATCATCTTATGAAAATTTAGAGCTAGATGATCTCTCCTTGACTTCTTGTCTATTTGGGGGATTCAATTCAAATTTCTCAGGTGTAGAAGGTGGTTGAATCACATCTTCCTTTTACTTTGTTCATGTTGCAATGTAATATGAGGGTTAGTTTCTCTAAGAATAACACTTCTACTATTTATCACCTTTTGTGCAATAGGGTCCCAAAGCTTGTATTTTTTCACACCATAACTATATTTGATGAAGATGCCTTTCACAACCTTATTCAACTTTTTTCACTTGTCCTCTAGTATGTATGCATATGCCTCACAACTAAAAACTCTCAAATGCTATAATGAAGACTTATGACCCAACCATGCCTCTTTATATATTTTATCTACAAGAGCTAATGTAGGAGGCCTATTAATAAGATGGAAAGTAGTGGCAACAACATTAACCTCAAACTTTTTCTCTAGGCCAACACCACTTAGCATACTCCCAACCTTCTCTATCAATGTCCTATTCACCCTTTCTACAACTCCATTCAAATGTGGAAAATATATGGTTGTCTTCTTCTTATTAATGCCACAATATCTATAGAATCTATTAAATTCATTATAGAATAATTCAATGCCTGTATTGGTCCTTAAACATATTTTTTTTCAAGTCTACAACTTGACCATGTTACTTTAAATTCTTTAAATCAACTAAAAACCTTAGATTTAATCTTTCTAAAAATATACCCATGTCCTTCTGCTATAATCATCAATAATTGAAATATAAAATGTGGATTTTCCAAAGGAAGAAACATCTACAAGACCAAACACATCAGAATGAATAAGATCCTATGCACCACAAGATTTATGAGAGCTCAAGGAAAACTAAACACGATTTTATTTTCCATATTTATGCAATGCTCATATAAATAATAATCAAGATTACAATCATTCAAACCTTCAACAAGATTTTTACTTTGCAAGGTCCTTAGTGTTTAGTTAAGTGAAGCCCAAATCAACATGGTGCCTTAATAATTCAAAATGATTTCTCATTTTGTAATTACTTCTATTGGCATGTGTGGCCAATTTAGAAATTGTCTATTTCGAATGGATGTTTCAATTAATTGTTGGAGACTGATTAATATAATGAAGTAGCTGGCTGAATGTAATTAATTCAAAACTTGAGAATAATATGAGATAATCCCTGAGTGTCGACGTAGCCATCAAATTGATGGTGAACCACGGTAAATCTGTGTTCTTGCTTTGCAATTGATTTTAATCTTTTATTTCTACAATCTCTTTTTCACTTTTATTCTGCAATTATATTCAACAATTGGTATCACAACAGGTTAAAAAAAATTTGGTGCAGGAAATTGTGAAGAACTTCTACAACCATGGAAGATGCAGACAAGAGAAAAATTGAAAAGTTTGTAGGGCAAAATTTTGGGCTTTGGAAAGTGCAGATGGAATCTCTTCTCATCAAGAAAGATCTTTCGAATGCATTGGCTAGCAAAGCCAAAGGGAAAGGATCTCTATCAGATGAAGAATGGGAGAAGTTGGACAAAAAAGCAAGAGCTACAATTTTCCTAGCAATGTTTTATTTAATGTCTTTGCAGAGAAGACTACACAAGAGATGTGGGAAAAATTGTCTTCAATGTATGAAATGGCATCTGCTTCCAATAAGGTATTTATTATGAAGAAATTGTATAATTTAAAAATGCAAGAAGAAGGGGTTATGTCCAATCATTTGAATGAATTTAATACATTAGTTACCCAAGTGATTTCTGTAGGCATTAATTTGGATGATGAGATCAAAGCTATTTTATTATTGTGTTCTTTACCAAATAGCTGGGAAGGTGTTGTGATGGCAGTGGGCACTTTGGTGGCTACCAAAAACAAGTTGAAATTTGATGATGTTGCAGCCACTTTACTAAGTGAAGATATGCGGTGAAAAAATTAGGAACCCTCGTCTGGTGAGGCTTTAATGACTGTAAGTATTGGGAATAGAGGTAGAAGTAAAGAAAGAGGAAAATTTAACAATTGAAGGAGATCAAAATCTAGCTCGTAGTCAAAAGAAAAAATGGGTGCCTGTTGGTTTTGTGGCAAGCCAGGCCACACAAAGAAAAATTGCTGGAATTATAAGAAGGCACAGGACTTAGTCATCAAAAATCAAGCGAACATTGTAGGTGAAAAAGATGATGGTGTTTTAATTTTGGTTGTCAGTGACATGATGATAGACTCTTAGGTACTTGATTCTGGAGCTTCTTTCCAAGCTACTTCATGCAGGCAAGCTTTTACAAATTTTAAAGAAGGTGTTTATGGTAAGGTTTTCCTTGGTGACAATAGGGAATGTGAAATTGTTGGTAAGGGTGATATCATTTTAAATTTACAAAATGGTAGTCAATGGATTTTAAAGGATGTCTGATATGTTCCTCTATTGAAAAGAAATTTAATTTTTGCCAGTCAATTAATTGCTTCTAGGTGTGATGTTAAATTCTCATTAGAAAATTGGCAAGTAACAAAAGGGCTTTTAGTGATTGCAAAAGGCAAGAAGTTGGGTAATCTTTATATTTTAAAATGCCATGGTGAAGTGGGAGCTTCCATGACCGTCATGGACAACAACTCAGAAATTTGGCATAAGAGGCTCAGTCACATGAGCAAGAAAGGGCTTGATGTAATGCTTCAACGAGATCAACTTCTTGGCTTGCAATCAGTGGATTTGCAATTTTGCAAACATTGCCTCTATGGAAAACAAAGTCGGGCCAACTTCTTGAGGACATGCCATGATCAGAAAACTGCTCCTTTGGAACTCATTCATTCAGATGTTTTTGGTCCCACGAAGGTAACTTCATTGGAGGAGCAAATTACTTTGTTACTTTCTTGGATGATTACACTAGAAAAGTTTGGATTTACAAGTTGAATAAAAAATCAGAAATTTTTTCCAAGTTTAAAATTTTCAAGGCTCTTGTCGAAAATCAAATAGGGCCTAAGATTAAATGTTTCAAAACTTTCTCATTTTGTAATTACTTCTATTGGCACGTGTGGCCAATTTAGAAGTTGTCTATTTCGAATGGATGTTTCAATTAATTTGTTGGAGACTGATTTATATAATGAAGCTGCTGGCTGAATGTAATCAATTCAGAACTTGAGAATAATATGAGATAATCCCTGAGTGTGGACTTAGCCATCATATTGATGGTGAACCACAATAAATCTATGTTCTTACTTTGTAATTGATTTTAATCTTTTATTTCTGCAATCTCTTTTTCACTTTTATTCTGCAATTATATTCAACACTTAGACCCTTTTCTCTAACGTGGCCAAGTCTTTGGTGTCATAACATAGTTTTATTTATAGGTAACTTTGATTCGGAAGAAAAAAAACCTTAGGACCCAAAATCCATAACCACCTATCGAAGGTGAAACCCTTACCTTTTCCAACAAAGTATCCACAAATCCGGTCTTCATTGAAGTACTATTACACCCAATAGTGTATGCATCCATCTTATAGAATGTGCCAATTCTAACACCTTTAGCAATCTCCATAACACCTCTCACCATTTTGCATCCTACATTAGAAAAGACTACTTACACACCTAAATCTATTAGTTTTTTTTAGAGATAACAAATTTGTTTTAGACCAAGGAGATGCAACACACAATTAATCCTTCTTATTATACCATTAGAAAATTTGATTCTAACTTTCTTGCAACCAAGGATATTTAAATAAAAATTATCATCCAAGTACACCTTACCTCCATCAATTTTTTCATATTCAGAAAGCCAATCTTTATTATAGGTCATATGAAAAGATGTACCTGAGTTAATTAACCATGCATCATCACATGCATGTCTGACTAAAGCTGTAATGAATGCATCACTGTCTTCCTTCTCAGACTCTAAAATAGAATCAAACTTTTTTTTTCTTTGCAGTCTTTACTGATGTGTCCAAGCTTACTACAATTCGAGAAAATGACTTTGCACTTTCTAGGAGATTTGGATCTCTCAATTTGGATTTATTATGCTTCTCATTTTTCTTGCATGAGTTACCAAGCTAAGTTACTAATCTCCTTATCTAGATACATTACAAAGCCTTCAAATTCATCCTCACTATTCATCCTTGCATTTCATTTCTTATCACCTACTTACCATACACAACCTTAGACACATCCCTCTTAGATTTTTTTTCCTCCCTTCAAATCATTATCTATAATAGAAAGTACTACTTGTTGCAATGCATATGAAAAAACCTTACCATGACATCAAAATGTTAAAAATACACTATAATCACCATATCTAATCAATATAGATCATAACTATAATGCTCCCCAATCCAAATCTAGAACATATCATCCTATAAAAGCTATTTGTCGCACTTGATATACTGCCTATCATAACATTACATAGATACATAATCATCCAATCATTATCTTGTTAACTAACTCTTTATCACATAAATTATTATTTATTTATAAAATTCAATTTACTATAATAAAAAATCACATATTTAAAAATAGATGTGACCCTTAATAAATAAATCTAAAATAAAAACTGAATTTAAACCCCACCCCCAAAAAACAAGAAAGAAAAAGAAAGAAAGAGTTTTACATCTAAACTTTATTATTATCTTAACAATGCACAAAATCAAACCCACAAACTTGTAATTATATGGGACAATGAGTCGTGGCTCCGTATCACCATTCCGTAAGCACTCAATATAATTTTCTGAATAGTTTTGCAACTATACCAGAAGATTTCCCTACATGATGTTGCAGGGCAGCAAAATTTTGGAACAAAGGCTGCTAGGCACTTGCTTGTGGGACGCTATGGCGTCACGTGAACAAAATGGAATATTACAATGGAGGGTGCATGTAATCCCAAAATGTTACAGAGAAATGGGACAAGAAACACAGGAAATAGAAATAACTATACAAACCGAAAACAAAGCTGAGAGAAAACTACCAAGAAGCCTAGTTGTAGACATCATTCTCAATCACGCCTTGGATTTCCTACATTTAATACAATCCAAGTGGGTATAGCTTTGGTCTATTTAGTTAAATCTTTTCTTAATCGCAATATCAAGTTTTGCATTACCATTTAATATAACAGTTTTCAAATTCCTTTATTTGGTGTCAGATAGAAGCTTGGGGGTGTTTTCATTAAAATATAGAGGCTTGGCAAATAACTTTTTTGGATATCAAAATTAATTCAGAATCTCTGTTCCCAATAACAATGTGTTTCTTCAGTAGACGCACAAAATAGTAATATGATCTTATTCTGCTACCTCTTCAATCCTCAGCAAATTAGTATCTTTAGATTCTTTACTTCCTCAATCTGACGATGGATCACGGGGTGTGATCCCAAAATGTTGATGCAAAAAAGCTTTTTTTCACCTAGTCACATGGAGTGAAAGCTCAGCGTTCTTAAAAGAAGACATTCTATTAAATTTCTGATCTATTTGGCTTGGTGAATATTCTTAATTCCAAATTCACACACTGAACTTGTAAATACTTTTTAACTCTTCTGAAATAAGTATGTTTTTTCCCTTTTTGAAAAATTTACACTTCGTTCTCAATATGCAACTATGCAAGAGCTCAGTGAAGGGCTTATAATTCCAAAAAAATTGTTTTCCTGGTTATAACTTTGCTCCTTTATGGTCTTTTTTTGGGGGTCATTGATAGTGACTTTACAAAAACTTGGGGCATTCTTTACGTGGATGGACGGTGTATCAGTCCTTTATGAATTTTGTGTACATAAAAGCCAAAGAACCAAGAAGGAAATAGGTGAGAGCTATAGCTGAAGTCACACTGGTTGCTGGTCCTGAAAATCCAAGCTACAATCAGGACGTACTGTGAAGCAATATAATAATTGGTTTCTACCAGTGAAACCCGGGGACTCACACCCCCCCCCTCCCCCCCAAAAAAACCTCGAAGTACCTGTCCCTGGGACGTCCCCGCACTAGGTACTTGGAGTATCCGAGTACCCCCACCTCCGCCATTACGCAACCACGCCGCCTGGGACAAATACTTGAATTTCTATTTGAATTTTGATTTTTGAATATTACTATTGGGTATGTACTATGTTACTAAGGCGAATGTTCAATGGTTCTGGTTCGTATTGCAATTTTGCTACATCATTTCATAACTGGCATTTCAAGTTCTATATGTATAGTATACAACACCCCCCTCCCCCGCCACCGTCCTAACGTATCCTAGCGTCAGTGTTATTGGTTTCTACATATGCAAAATTTATAATTTACTTTTGACATTCATTAATTACACAAGTTACAAATGTTTCACACGTCATAAATGTCTTGGAATATGATTGGGGTTTGACAGTGTCTCAAGAATAAGAGACATTTGTTTTTGTATTGAATCAATAAGAGACATTATATTCAGGGTGGCGTTCTTTTGGATTCAACTGTGTAGAATTTATTTGCATCAATATTTTGGATCACACTCCATGCTCCATTATCCGGATGAGAGAGCTGTAGAAAGATCACACTCCATGAATTTCTTTCTATAGCTCTTTCATCCTGATGATGGATCATGGAGTGTGATCTGAAATGTTGATGTAAATAGATTCTATGTAGTTGAATTAAGAAGCACACCACACTGATCATTATGGATTGTGGAAATCTAATGTTGATGAGACATTAGCTCTCTCATCCTGATGATGGATAATGGAGTGTGATTTGAAACATTGATGCAAATAAACTCTATGTAGTTAAATCCAGAAGCACACCATGCCGATCTTTATGAACTGTGGAAATCTAATGTCTATGAGACATGATATTTCCGAATTCTATTATAGTATTTGAGAGTGCATCTATATATCATAGTGCTTTTTATATTCAATGTTTCAGATCACACTTCATAAATCAATTTTTTTTTCTCATTTTGATGATGTATCATGGTGTGAGGTTTGAAACGTTGATACTAAAAAACTACTACACACTCTGAACAATGTCTCAGGAAGCCAAAGGGCAATTCAAGTTGCAATTGACAATGACGTAACATGCCAAACAATGAGTCAACATGCAACTAGTTATTATGTGGGAATTTTTGGTAGATTAAATGTGTGGTTGGTAATGCAAATCTGTTTCACCACGAAAAATATGAAATGTGAGCTTCAAATCAAGTTGCTTGAAAAGAGGGTTTTTATCGCCAAGCTTTCTTCTCTCCCCCTCCCTTGCAATAGACACACTCATAGCAGCTGATATTGTCATTCTTTCAAGTATTGATTTAATAAAGTGGCAAGTTCCATGCCCTAGTGTCAATGTCAACACATTTTAGAAGCCTATATGCATCTGCATTGCTATTTATAGCATACAATTTGTCTGCTATACACATTGCATCTGGATTCACTAATGAATTTCAGCTTATCTCCTTCATATTTCTTGTTCTTGGAGATGGTGCAAGCTCATTGGTTGTTGGGAGCATCTTCTGCCATTATGGAACTATATGGATCTGCATTGCTATTTATAGCATACAATTTGTCTGCTATACACATTGCATCTGGATTCGCTAATGAATTTCAGCTTATCTCCTTCATATTTCTTGTTCTTGGAGATGGTGCAAGCTCATTGGTTGTTGGGAGCATCTTCTGTCATTATGGAAATTATAGTTCCAAATGGGATTAAACTTCTAAAAAAATTGAAATGTGGATAGAAACTAAGAAGCAAAAATCACGAAAAGATCATGATTTATTGTAAAAATCAGAAATTGCTAGGTTTGCTGATTTTTGTCCCTAGTAAGTTGCATTTGTAACAAAATTGCATGCTTAGGGTTTAAGAAAATTTTGTGATGGTGGGAGTTAAATTGTAGAGGCTTTTTGGGTTTGTTGACCCTTCATGGAACCGTGGTATTTATTACAATTGTGCAAGCCACAAGGGCCGAGCCCCTGTGTGGCAAGGCACATGTGGTAGGGCATCAACCTTGTCTGGTGTGCCCTTTTTTAGTGACTTTGTTTATTTATCTATTTTGTTTTTGTTCTTTTTAAAAAAAATATATATATATTTAAACTATATCATATAACAATTTTTTTGTATATTTTTAAAAAGGGGTAAATGCTTTAATCCGGAGCTATGAATTGATGAGGTCACAAATAGGGGACCTCATCCCCAACATAAACAGTCAACAATAAGACCCCAACAGGATGTGAGCTTTGGTGGCAAGAATGCCTTTTGCTGTATCTCCTCTATAAGCAGGACAGCAACAAGGGCATCCAATTTTGGATCTGTTGTAGAACCATCGAGAGAAACAATTAAAATCTCTCAAGAATCAGAGAATGTATATATAAATAAAATCCATTTATCCTCTTTCTAAATGTTAACATCAATAGATGCAGTTTACTAAGCCTTTGAGTGTTCTGCAATAGAGACTCATTCATTTGTTTTTAATGAATATAATTTCCTTTTCTGATAAAATTTGTTAATGATACTCTTTGACATATTTCATCTGTTCTCTTCCACAACTAAAATGCAGTGGTTTCTGTAATGACTGCCGTTGGATTACCAGTTAGTTTTTCCCGTTGTTTGTTTTTTGCAATTGTGAAATATATTTTGAAACCAACCAATAGACTGAACAAATAACAGCACTACTAATAACGGAAAATATAAATGAAACCAAAAATTATATTGCAACCACTAAACTGCTAACAGCAATACTAATAACAGCTAATATAAATGAAACCAAACACTATATTGCAACCACTAAACTGCTAACAGGATTATAGATAAACAACTTATGCTCCAAGTCTGATACACATTGTCATAAATCATCAATGGTTACAATGAAATGGCATATAATGCCCAACCTTTTAATACTACGAAGTAGCATACCAATTTCGCCGTCCCAGTCACAGTTCAGACCTGGTACGACCCTTCACCAAACATGTACGGCACACATTTCTTACTGCAGACTTGTACAACACCTCTTCCCACCATTCTTAGACTTGAACAGCACCATGCTGCTGTCTCCAGACTTGTACGGCACCCCAGACTATAATCTCAGACCAGTTCGATGCAGCTACAGTTGTTTCTAGGCACGTACGACACTGCTGTAGCTGATTCTGGGCATGTACAACACTTCCTCAACCTTGTACGGCTCACAAAAATTCCCAGCAAGTGCAGATTGGTACGGCCAGCAAGGTAAGGATGATTAACAACTTGCACTCTAAACTCCACCTCCAACTCTACTCCCAACTTCTATAATTGGTCCACTTAAATATCTGAAACTTCTTTAATGGGAATGGACTGCATAAACAATGCAATCAAATTTTACCTTGGTGCTCAATCAAATCCCCAAACCGTGTTTTTAATAGCATAGAGGTTTTAAGCGAAGAGGGATTTTGTCCTCCAAACCCTTGAGAAGAATCTCCAAACAATTTCATCAATTTTTTATATTTTCCAGCCTGCCTAGAAGTGAGCCCTTGGAAATCTTTTATAATGCTCTCATAAGAGTTCATTCCCTCATCTTGCCAATGTGGGATAAATAAACATTACTCCCCATTTACATTTTATGTCTCTAATGTGTTATTAATAAGGGGACTTTTATAATTTAAATATTTTCCACTTAACTATAGTCCCACATTATTAAAGTTAAATATTTATATTTAACTTATAATCTAACTTTATTAATGCATAACAAATCATATCAATGATATTAAAATCTCCTGTTGATATTAACCATTAACCATCGATATGAAACTATCACTAAAGATCTTGGCCCTACCCAAATGACTTAGTATAAATAGTAAGTATGCTTGCATTCAGACACCTTGGATTGTCCTACAACGAAAAAATTGCCTAGGCCAAATGGCCTCAAAGTCCCTTAAATGTCCTAGTTAGCCTATGGGACCATGGAGAAATAGGCTAATGACAAACTCATACAACATGTGCTAGAAAGGGGACATTATAGTCCACCTTTCCCAATATTGCTTGTCCTCAAGCAATTTTAGTTTTGGAATGTTGCAAGATCTGTTCATTCTCCCAAGTAGCATCTTCCACTAGTAGGTTCCCCCATTTGACCAGGTACTCCTTGATGGTCCTCTTTTGAAGTGTCCTCTCCCTAGCATCTATGATAGCCTTTGGAATCAATACCAATTTCCCCTCTTCATCTAGGGGTGGTAAGTCTGTTGATGGCACCACATTGTGACCTAGAGCCTTCTTGAGCCTAGAAACATAAAATAAATTATGAACCTTACTGCTGGTTGATAACTCTAGCTCATAAGCCTCCTCCCCAATGCATCGTGAAACTCTGAATGGACCATTAAACAATGCTTCAAGTTTCTCAACATTGTTTTCTTTAGTGAAGACTGTCTATAAGGCTGGAGTCTTAGATAGACCATATCTCCTTCCTTGAAGTTGCACTCAACCCTGTGTTGATTAGTATATAACTTCTACTAGTTTTGCACATGTTGGATACTCTCCACTACCCTTAGAATGTCTTGACTTTCCTACAATAAATCCTTTATGTTGGGCACTTTGCTGTCCCTGAAGAGTAAATCCATGAAGTTAGGGGCTTCATACTCATACAATGCCATGAATAGAGTCATCCTAATAGTCATACGGTAGGTGGTATTGTAACAATACTCACCCAAATGCAACCATCTAATCCAAGCTTTCTGCTGTCTTGACACATAGTTTTGCAAATAACCCTCAACCTATTTGTTCACTATTTTTGTTTGGCCATCGGTTTGTGGGTGATAGCTCTTGCTAGGAGTGAGCTTAGTACCACTAAACCTAAAGAGTTCCTGCCAAAATAAACTCAGGAACTTGCTGTCCCTATCACTCACATTGTTCTTGGACAACCCATGTAGCTTGAACACCTCCCTGAAGAACAAGTCAGCCACTTGTGTTGCGGTATAGGTGGCTGCAATAGCAAAGAAGTGCGCAATTTTGGTTAACCTGTCAACTACCACATAGATGCAGTCCTTACCTTGAACTCTGGGCAATCTTGTAATGAAATCCATTGATATGCTCTCCCACTTTTGATCTGGTATTGCTAAGGGCTAAAGTAAACCAGTTGGGAAGGTATGCTCATTCTTATTTTTTTGGCATACTGGACACTCTCTAACATATTTCAGGACTTCATTTTTGAGCCCCTTCCATGTGAACCTCTCCTAGATCTGCCTAAAAGTCTTGAAGAATCCCCAGTGACCAGCCAATGGTGCGTCATGGAATGTCCTCAAGATCAACTCCTTGAGGTGTGAGGAAGGCATTAAATACATTCTATTTTTATAGAAGATCAACTCATCAATCACTGAATACCCGTCGTTGTGGGTAGTGCCCTCTATTCAGTCTCGCTGCCCATGGATCCTTTGCATACTCTGCTGCAATCCTCTCCTTCCAATAAGCTGATATCTCCTATAGGGAACATATATGTGATCTCTGAGGGAGTGCATTTGCTACTACATTTTTCTTCCCTTTGACATATTCAATGTCAAAGCCACAGGCTTGTAACTTGGTGATCCATTTCTGTTGTTTATCATTAAGATTCCTTTGGTTCATAAAGTACTTTATACTATTATGATTTTTCTTAATCACAAATTTGCCTCGTACCAGATAAGATCATAATTTGGCCAATGCATGCATGATGGCCAACATCTCCTAGTTATAGATGGAGTAGCTCTTCTCCACTCCCCTCAATTTCCTGCTCTCATATGCTATGGGGTGTTTCTATTGTATTAGTACTACACCAATCCCATCCCCTAAAGCATTGCATTGCAGATCAAATGGTTTGGTGAAGGTTGGAAGAGCTAACATTGGGCAGGATGACATCACTTACTTAAAATGCCCAAAAAACTGCTGTGCTGATTCTAACCACTCGAAAGCTCCCTTTTTCATAAGATTTGTCAATGGAGCTGTTGTTTGTGAAAACCCCTTCACAAACCTCTTGTAGAAGTCACACAATCCAAAGAACCCCTTCAACTATGTGAGGTTAGTTGAAGCTGGCCATTCAATGATGGCTCTATTCTTCTCTAAATCCATCCTCACCCCATTTGCACTAATAATGTGTCAAAGGTATAGAAGCTCTATTATGCTGAATTCACACTTTGATTCTTTGGCAAACAATGATTCACTCTCCAAGATACTTGGAACCTCCTCCAAGTGCCGCAAGTGCTCCTCCTAGGTTTTGCTAAATATCAAGATGTCATCAAAGAAGACTAACACAAAATTTTGCAACTGCCTCTTGAACACTCGATTCAGACAATTCTAAAATGTGGTAGGTGCGTTGGTAAGCCCAAATGGCATGACAAAAAACTGGAAATGGCCGTAATGGCATTTGAATGCTGTCCTCTCAATATTCTTGGCTCTCATCTTGATTTGGTGGTAAGTTGATCACAAGTCTATCTTGGTGAAATAACAAGCTCCATGTAGCTCATCTATCTGTCATATGGGGTACCTGTTCTTGATAGTCTTTTTGTTCAGAGTCCTATAGTCAATGCACATCTACATAGTCCCATCTTTCTTCTTTACTAATACCATTGCTGATGCAAACCGACTCTTACTGGGCCTAATATGATCCATCTCCAACGACTCAATTGTTTTCTCGATCTCATCCTTGTATTTCTTCGGATGTTTGTATGCAGTGGTGATTACTGGTTTCGCTACCTTCTCCAATTCTATCACATGCTCAATACCCCTCTCAGGAGTAACTCCATGAGGAAGGCTATCAACCGCCTTAGTGTGCCTGGATATTACCTTTGGCACATCTAGATGGTAACACTTAATCTGCTGCTTAGAAACTATAGGCATAATAAGACATTCTGTTGCCCACTCCACCTCATCATGCGTAAACAAACATTCCATTCTCTTGAGTGAAACCACCCTAAGTTCACCATTTGACAATCATTTGAGTACCACTCTCCTTCCTTGATGCTCTGTTGAAATATGGTAGCTTCGGTCAGATATAGAAATGATGATCGATTTGCTAATATATGTGTGTATATATATGTCAGTATGTATTGACATATGTATACACACACATATATTTAATTGTATATATATTCATGTCATCATTTGCAATAAATTTTGGAAATCGATGATCACTTATACAACTGATCGAAATCTACTATATTCCAAGTATATTATTGATCTGCATTTAGAGGTTATTACTTGCAGATTATTGGCATTTCATGTTTCATATAAGATCCTGATCGAGCATCATTATCAGTGATCATTTCCAGATTGTATATTATTTATTTGCGCAAGATAAATACAGATCGAACTTGGTAAGCATTTATGTTTATTAAGTAACAAACCCCGATTAGAGATTGGGTGTTTAGTTAAGATGAAAAGGCACAATTCATGAGACATCTCATGGAGACATGCCTGCTCATGGGATGTGTCTCTTCCTTATATATTTAATGTAGATTCGATCCACAATTGAAGACATTGAAATCAATAAATGTTCTGCTCTTGTAGATCGAATACCATTAAGGAAAAATTCAGACTTGTGAATCATGATCAGTATTTTTCAATATTGATTTGGCATCAACTTCATATTTATCAAGATCAATACTCTATTTATAATCTGCAAGAAAGTATAGTGATTGTAAGATTCATATTCTGCAAATAGAAAAGCCATAGATAGATTAAATCTGAAAGAAAATTAATCATATTTAACACACTCAAACTGTTGGCATTAAGTGATGGTAACTGGTAAGCCTACTACTGGTATAAGTATTGTCATTGATAGGCAAAAGAGTATAGAGATTGGTCATCTCTATAAAGTCTAAAGATCCAAGGAGATCTGTATGAAAGGTGGATGGTTTGGCAGATGGTGCCAATATACAAAGCAGATGCGACTGTAAGAAAACCACTAGTCACTATACAAAGCAGCAGCAACCGGGTTTTGAACACAGTCAAGCAAAGGAGGATTCAACCTTCAACCGAGGACCTGGCTACAATCGGTGTAGTCAAGTACAGAGAAAGCAATAGCAAACCGGTGTCAACAATACAACCGAGGACGGTGCAACCGGTAAGCCAAGGAAGGGATAGTAACAAGTCAAAGACTCTTACCTGTTCATAGCATGATGATCTCAACCGATATATTAATGACTCCAGTATGAACCGAGGAAGTCATAGTCAAACTATCTGTTCCAACCAACTCTTTGATTGAGATTTTTTGCACTAAATTCCGATGTCTTTGAGTTAAACTGGTGATCGGGTTGAGGCACGTCAAGAGGTTTTAAAGCCGAAATTAGTGGCTTTAAAACAAAGCGTTATCTCTTATGAAGGAAAGTTGCTTGACACGCATCTATTGGTTTCTTCATAAAGCAGATAAAGCAAGGGCATGCATCAGATGTTTCCTCAAGTGAACTAGTACTCCACTGAGTGATAAATTTGATAAGGATCTATAATTAGGTCATGCATAAGGATCGCAATTAGGGCTAGGGCTCTATATATTCTTCTGCCTGAGGCGAATAGAAGTTGCCTTCATTCTGCTGAGTAAAAGAGTGAACCTGTATGTTGAAGAAGCCAGGGGTGAAAAGAAGAAAGAAGTGAGAAAGAAGAGTGTGCAGAGAAGCACAACAGCAGAGGAGAACACATTTGCAGCGATTGGTGATGCTTCTTAGAGCACAAAAAGAGATCTTAAAAGCTATGTGTAGCCATCTGTAAAAGGTCAATCCATCTATTGTTCTCTAGCAATTACAATAGTTAAATCCCAGTATTTGGGTGGACTCTAACAGGTCCCTTGTATCAAATCCCCTAACCGGGTGACATCTTGCGAGGTGTTCTAAGTCCTTTAACTAGGTAGGCACTAATCGGCCTTATTGTAACAAATCCCTTAATCGGGTCGCACCTAACAGTGTGTTGTAATCCTTTAACAGGGAAGGCTCCTAACAGGGCGTACTCCGAAAGAGTACAAAATTTGTGAGGTCTCCTCATACCGTGGTTTTCACCCTAACCGGGTTTCCACGTGATAAATTTGGTGTCTCTGTGTGATTGTTTTTATATGCTTAAATTTGTCTTGGCTTACAGTTACAAGTATACTTCACTAGGTTTAAAGAGAAAAGTTTTGGAGGTACTGATTCACCCCTCCCCTCTCAGCACCGGTTGGGACTGTCAATTGGTATCAGAGCCCAGTCTTGTTTTCTTTGCCGCTTAACCGCATAAAGAAAAAGTCAAGATGATGAGAAAGGAAGGACCAAAGTTTTCAAAAGAAAACTTTACTTTGTGGTGCAACAGAATGAAGCTGTACATGAAGACCACCAGAGATCAATACTGGAACCATGTTACCACTGATTATACTGAACCCGCTGGCACCTTGACACCTGATCAATTGAAGATCAAAACTGAGCACACAGCTGCTATGGATATGATAGCAAACACATTACCTGATCATGTCTATGCTGAGATAGAACATCTAGAATCTGCCTTCAAAATGTGGGCCAAGTTGCAAGTGGTATATGGAGGAGACCCAAATGTTCAAAGAGCCAAGGTCGAAAGCCTCAGAGGAAAATATGACATGAGGATGAACGAAGGAGAAGACATTGAGCAATACAGCAACTGGATCAAAGAGGTAATCAACTCCATCAAAAGTGCTGGAGGAAAACTCAGTGAAGAGGAGGTGGTTAGCAAAATACTGAGAACTCTCAGACCTCAGTATGCCATTAAGATCTCTGCCATTCAAAAGCTCAGATCAATGACCAAAGATCAAGTCACCCTAGACTCCCTAATCGGTAAGCTGGCTGCTTTTGAATTAAGTAATTTTGATAATAGCTTACCCATTCAGGAAGTAGCTTTTAAGTCTTCTGTCAATATCTCTTCCACCAAAAAGGGAAGAGAAACCGGTAACTACTCTACCGGTAAGATTGGTAACCTTGTTGAGAATCTGCTCTCAAAGTAGATGGAGCAAGATGAGTTTGAAGCACGCATCGCTAGGAGATTCCCGGAGGGAAAGGGAAGTACAAGGGAAAGCTCTTTTTGAAATGCTTCTCTTGCAACAAGATAGGACATATTGCTGCCAGATGTCCAGATAATGATAATAAAGATAAGAGAGACCGGTTCAAGAGCAAAGCAAAGAAGGAATGCTATCTTGCAGAGGAAGGAGTCACAGTCAATGAGTCTGAAGACTCTGAGGATCTAGAAATTGCATTTGTTGCAATAAAGGAAGAGAGCCCAATAGTAAATGAAGTAGCACTCATATCTCGATCTCATCAGCATGATGATTGGATCATTGACAGCGGTTGTACTCACCACATGACCTATGACAAAAACAAGTTTATCAACTTGGAGCTCAATGACAGCGGATCAGTTACCTTTGGAAACAATGCCCCTTGTGCCATCAAAGGTAAAGTTTCTATTGCTCTTTGCAACAATGCTGTCTGTGAAGATGTGTACTGGGGTGAAGGACTCAAGTACAATTTAATGAGTGTTGCACAACTGAACAACAAAGGATTCCTGTTGGAATTCGAACAACGTTCTTGTATAGTCAAAAATCAGTCTGGAACCCATGTTGCAACCGGTAGATAGAGAAAAGGCAATTTGTTCTACCTAGACTCAATCGAAGGAGCTTGTTTGATAAATTCAGTCAAAGGAGAATCAAGCAAATTTTGTCTTATCTCCAAAGAAGACAACAACTGGCTATGGCACAAGAGACTACCACAAAATTTGATAGTATTGTCAAAGTGAGTAAAAAGAAATCGGTTAGAGGACTCCCTGAGATTACAAAACCAACCAGTGGTGTTTGTAAAGATTGTCAGTTAGGAAAACTGACAAGAACAAGCTTCAACAGTAAGTCTTTTACTACTGAAAATATTCTAGATCTTGTGCACACGGATCTGTGTGGACCAATGAAGACAAAGAGCTATCATGGAGACCAGTACTTCGTGATCTTTGTAGATAATTTCTCGAGAATGATGTGGACACTCTTTCTCAGAGAGAAATCAGAAGCCTTCCACATGTTTAAAATCTATAAAGCTAGACTGGAAAAGGAAACCAGTAAAAGCTTGAAGTGCCTGAGGTCAGATAAAGGAGGTGAATACACCTCTCAAGAGTTCACTCACTACTATGAGGAACATGGAATAAAAAGACAGTTTTCTACACCAAGGACTCCACAACAAAATGAAGTTGTAGAAAGAAGAAACATGACTCTGATCGATTGTGCCAGAACCCTGTTGATTCAGAAGGATCTCCTTCATCACTTCTGGAGAGAAGCTGTCAGTACTGCTGTCTACACACTCAACCGAGTTCAAGTCAAAAAGGGAACCGGTAAGACTCCTTATGAACTATGGTTTAAGCATACTCCTAGTGTAGGTTACTTCAAAATCTTTGGTAGTAAATGTTACATCAAAAGAGATATGTACTCTGGGAAGTTTGATCCCAAAAGCGATGAAGGAACTTTTTTGGGGTACTCTACCAAAAGTAAGGCCTACCGGTGTCTGAAAAAGAGAACAGGGAAAATAATTGAAAGTATCAATGTAAAAGTTGATGAATCTTCAGGACCGATTAAGAAGACCGGTCATAATAATCATGATAGTCTTGAAGGACAAATTGAAGGAAATGCCTTTGAGTTCAATGAAGTAGCAATTGAAGACGAAGAACACCATATGAATAGACACCCGGTACACAAAACTGTACTTGAAGCACAGGATGGTGAACAAGAAGATGTTTAGAATCATGATGAAGAATTGCTCAACTGGAAGAGCTTGACCGGGAACAACGCTCGGTTCTCCCAAGGTATGTCACATATCATTCCACTGACAACATTATTGGTGACAAACATGCTAATGTTTTGACCAGAAAAAAGGCCAAAGAGAATATCTATTTACTTTCCTGTATAGAGCCCAAAACAATAAGGGAAGCTCTAGAAGATGAAAATTGGGTCAAGGCCATGGAGGAAGAAATTGAGCAAATTGAGAAAAATGACACATGGGAACTCGTGCCAAGACCAAAGGACAAGAATGTCATAGGGACCAAGTGGGTCTACAGGAATAAGCTGAATGAGGAAGGGAAAGTAATAAGAAATAAGGCAAGACTGGTTTGTAAAGGATATGCCCAGGAAGCTGG
Source organism: Chamaecyparis obtusa (assembly GCA_027943335.1). Classification (NCBI taxonomy): domain Eukaryota; kingdom Viridiplantae; phylum Streptophyta; class Pinopsida; order Cupressales; family Cupressaceae; genus Chamaecyparis; species Chamaecyparis obtusa. Next base: position 5,181,912 of record BSBK01001913.1, read on the forward strand.
ACTGGACTATGGAGAAACCTTTGCACCAGTAGCAAGACTGGAAGGAGTGAGAATTCTTCTTGCTTATGCTGCACACAAGAAGTTTAAAGTATATCAGATGGATGTCAAGTCTACATTCCTGAACGGAATACTGGAAGAAGTCTACATTGAACAACCGGAAGGCTTCTCATCTGCACATAATGATGGTATTGGTCTGTAAGTTGAAAAAGACTTTTTATGGACTTAAGCAAGCTCCAAGGTCATGGTATGAAAGGTTACATTCATATCTTCTGACTATAGGATTCATAAGAACCGGGGACAACAACATGTATCTAAAGATCAGAAAAGATGGAAATCTGATTGCTGAGATCTTTGTGGATGACATCATCTTTGGAGGTGATGAAAGAATGAGCAAAGCCTTTGCTGAAGAAATGAAGAAAGAATTCGAGATGTCTATGATAGGCACCATAAAATTCTTCATCGCACTCCAGGTCCATTAGCTAAAAGAAGGTATTTTTATCTCTCAGTCCAAGTATATAAAAGAAATTCTTAAGACCTTTGGACTTGAAGAATCTAAACCGGTTGGAACTCCAATGATAACTAACCTCAAGTTATCAAAGGAGGATGATGCAAAAGAGGTAAATGAAACGATGTATCCTCCATGATAGGAAAACTACAGTATGTTGTTCACAGTAGACCGAACATTGCACATGCGGTTGGCATAGTGACCAGATTCTCTGCAAATCCCAAAGAGACATCTGATAGCTGTAAAGAGAATCTTCAAATATTTAAGGGGCACTGAGGAATATGGATTATGGTTTTCACACAAGGGAGGATTTGAAGTAAAAGTGTACATTTATGCAGACTGGGCTGGCAACATTGATGACAAGAAAAGCACAAGTGGAGGCGCATTCTTTCTCGGTGGAAGAATAGTCTCTTGGACAAGTAAGAAACAAAACTACATCTCACAATCTATTGCAGAAGCTGAATATGTTGCTACTGCAATCAATTGTACACAGGTAATCTGGATCAAACAACTTTTGGAAGGAATCAAAGAGCAGATACCTGAACCGATAGCTATCTATTGTGATAGCACCAGTGCAATTAATATATCCAAGAACCTTGTCATGCACTCCAAGACAAAGCACATTGCTGTCAAGCATCATTACTTGAGAGAGTTGGTACAAGACAAGGAGGTGAGATTGGAGTATGTTCCTGCAAAGGAACAAATTGCTGATATCTTCACAAAGCCATTACCAAAGAGTAATTTTGAGTATCTCAGAGGTAAACTAGGGGTGATACCCCTTCATGATCTTCAGTAAACCTGGAAAGGTGATCATCAGTTCATTATGCTTCAACAGAGAGTTACACCTCATGTTTTCTGGATTGATGAAAAGGAATGCTGCTCATAGGGGGAGCAAATTAGAAAAAGGTAGTCTTTCTGACTAGCCTTTGGTATTATTTGGCATTATTGTCAAAAAGGGGTAGAGTTTGGCAATAATCGGTAGCCAGTAGCAGTATCCCGGTGATACAATTATCCATCAAGGTTTTGCCATCAATGCCAAAGGGGGAGATTGTTGGCATTAAGTGATGGTAACTGGTAAGCCTACTACCGGTATAAGTATTGTTATTGATTGGCAAAAGAGTATAGAGACTAGTCATCTCTATAAAGTCTAAAGATCCAAGGAGATCTGTATGAAAGGAGGATGGTTTGGAAGATGGTGCCAATATACAAAGTAGATGCAACTGTAAGCAAACCATCGGTCACTATACAAAGTAGCAGCAATTGGGTTTTGAACACAGTCAAGCAAAGGAGGATTCAACCTTCAACCGAGGACCTGGCTACAACCAGTGTAGTCAAGTATAGAGAAAGCAACAACAAACCGGTCTCAACAATACAACCGAGGATGGTGCAACCAGTAAGCCAAGGAAGGGACAGTAACAGGTCAAAGACTCTTACCTGTTCACAACATGATGATCTCAACCGATATATTAATGACTTCGGTATGAACCGAGGAAGTCATAGTCAAACTATCTGTTCCAACCAACTCTTTGACCGGGATTTATTGCACTAAATCCGGATGTCTTTGAGTTAAAATGGTGATCGGGGTGAGGCGCGTCAAGAGGTTTTAAAGCCGGAATCAGTGGCTTTAAAACAAAGCGTTATCTCTTATGAAGGAAAGTTGCTTGACACGCATCTATTGGTTTCTTCATAAAGCAGATAAAGCAAGGACATGCATCAGATGTTTCCTCAAGTGAACTAGTACTCCACTGAGTGATAAATTTGATAAGGATCTGTAATTAGGTCATGCATAATGATCGCAATTAGGGCTAGGGCTCTATATATTCTTCTACCTGAGGCGAATATAAGTCGCCTTCATTCTATTGAGTAAAATAGTGAACCTATATGCTGAAGAAGCCAGGGGTGAAAAGAAGAAAGAAGTGAGAAAGAAGAGTGTGCAGAGAAGCACAATAGCAGAGGAGAACACACTTGTAGCGACCGGTGATGCTTCTCAGTTGAGCACAAAAAAAGATCTTATCAGGCTATGTGTATCCATCTGTAAAAGGTCAATCCCTCTATTGTATAGCAATTACAATAGTTAAATCCCAGTATTTGGGTGGACTCTAACAGGTCCCTTGTATCAAATCCCCTAATCGGGTGACATCTTGTGAGGTGTTCTAAGTCCTTTAACCAGGTAGGCACTAATCGACCTTATTGTAACAAATCCCTTAACCGGGTCGCACCTAACAGTGTGTTGTAATCCTTTAACCGGGAAGGCTCCTAACAAGGCGTACTCCGGAAGAGTACAAAATTTGTGAGGTCTCCTCACACCGTGGTTTTCACCCTAATCGGGTTTCCACGTGATTAATTTGGTGTCTTTGTGTGATTGTTTTTATATGCTTAAATCTGTCTTGGCTTACAGTTACAAGTATACTTCACTAGGTTTAAAGAGAAGTTTTGGAGGTACTGATTCACCCCTCCCCTCTCAGCACTGGTTGGGACTGTCACAAACCTCATTTCTAGTCTCTCCAGATTGAAAGTAAACTCCACTAGGGATTTCATCCAAGTCATACCAAGAATAACATCATAATCACCCATGTCTACCACATAGAAATTACCCATCATCTCATAGTCACCCATCCGCATATGAAGATTAAAGATTATACAAGTGTTGTGAAGCTTATGTCCTCCAACTACTATCACCCTGAGCTCATCATGTTATTTTGTCTGAAGGCCTCTCTTCTTAACAAAACTCTCATTGATGAAATTATGAATGGCTCCCATGTTTATCAATGAGATCACTCACTATCCTTGTATCACACCTCTAACTTTGAAAGTTATTGCCTTGTACTAGTAAGTTGTGCAATGGTCTTTTCATCACTATACTCTTTCCCTGATGTGTTTCCCTCATTGCCGCTCCTTGAATCAGATTGCTGTTCCTGATTCCTCAACTGACAAGTATTCAATTTGCTTAGCCTTCGCTTTAATGGTGCACCTGATATGAAGGGGCCCATGGTTCTTGTGATGTCCCTGAATTAGGACAACAAGATATGCGATTAAAATAAGTTTTAATTGAAGATTTAAACTTTCTAGTTATAATATTATGTATATATGAGGGCAATTCATATCCATATCAGTGTTACAAGGACAAAGGCAACAATCATACGTTCAATAATATAGTGTGAAGGGAATTATTATCAACTACAGAGGGCAGTGTTGATACCAATGTATCGATAAGTAGAGAGAAGACTAGAAATAGTCAACGATGACAAGTATTAACATAATATGAGGAAGTTGCGGTAATAGTTTGACTAAGATTAAGAGCCGAGCCAAGCATGATTACTAACTATATCATTGTCTATTGTTGCCACAGGATGGACACCACTGCTAAAGATTAAATTTATAGATGGTATACGTAATATAGAAATAAATGATGATATGGTGATATTAGAGACAGAGACAGTAATAGACTACAATCATTCGTGGATACGTGGATATAGCCTATACAGTTGTGGAAGAATCCATTACCAATAACGTGAATAGTAACGGGGACTATTGAGGCCAATAGAAATGCATCACCAAAACAAGGTGTAATCAGATGACCCCCAGAAGGACCCATTCAACTATATAAAGTAGTAATCAAAACTTAGATTACTCAGCGATGTCTCAAGGAATTGTAACCCCTTCATCAACGATTGCTAAGGATGTGATCATAGGAAGTAGAAGTATTAAGCAGGTGTAATTAGTAAAGGTGAGATTGACTATTATGAGGAGGCACGATGATGGAAAGACATAAGATGTGCCTTTAAGATGTAATGTTTCCCACCTTATAAATTGAAGTTCGACTCACTCAAGGAGACAAGATTATATGGTTTGATAAACATTTATATTTCCCTTGTAAGTGCTCGATAAGAGCATAGTAGGTTGCCATCGCAACCAACGATGCAAGCATTTCATATTACTTATCAGAGACGACATCATCAACAAAAGCATAATTAATTATTGATATATCAGAGACGACTTCCTTCATCAGAGAATCAATGCATAATAAAGTCAAGAACATCAGAAATAGCATATATCTCTTTTAGTGAGATTATTCATCAGCCTGATATGTAGTGTGGACATCACAATCTATATGAGAGACAACCATTCAGGTTGTAGAGCACATTTCACATTGTCATATCAAACACAACTTTCTATTTTATGTATACAACCCTCTTGAGGCATATGCATTTGGAATTATATATTTTTCTAGCACAGTCAGTATTGGCATTCGGAATTACCAGTGATTCTGCATTTGGTTCTATCATTCAGCTTGTATATGCATTTGTACAGTCATATCATTAGATCAATTGCATTATTTACTTCATTATAAGTTGCAGTTTGGATAAATAAATCAATTTTTCAGAGTAGAACTGTATAAATTACGCAGTGTCTCATATTTGGCAATAGGGAACACTACAGTTCCCTACAATGGAAACATAATTCCCTCCTTCTGAGGTCATTTGACTGCTCGCTGTCCAACCAAATTGAATCTTTCCACGGCTGATGGGAATCCTTTTGGAAATGTTTCTTGTCTTTATTTTTTTTGATAGGTAACCCTTGGTTTAAAATTTACTCTTTGAGGGTGTGGGTTCCATGTCCCTTGCTTTCTTGTAAGCTTCTTGTAATGTAGAAGGATTGAGGTCTTTGATCTTCCCTTTCAATGGATCTGCCTTCCCATCCATGAATAAAACTAAGATTCTTCTCTATGAGATATCTTTCACTAAAATGGAAAGCCTCTGAAACTTTGCTATGTATGTCTCAACCGATCCCCATTGTTTGAGCCGGGCTGACTCCTTAAAATGCAGTTCATGATCCTTTTTATCAAATCTCTCAATAAATCTCTCTGCAAACTCCACATACGAAGTAATCTGGTCGTGCCCCATAGTAACCATATTGTGATGCCAACACTCATGTGCGAGGCAATCTAAATGTGTTGCTACAAATAAGCGTCCACCTTCTGTACACATGCTCTAGTTGTGGGCTTCCTGGATCCATCATAGTAAGATGATGAAAGCTTGCTTACTTTCTTTTGCAGGTCATGATGTTGTGCCCTGCCACCAGCACGAGGTAAATGCTTGAGTCTGACATCCATATATTTCCTGAAAGTGATGGTTGCTTGAAAATCTTCTCCTCCATTCTCTCAATCTTGTCAAAACTGTTCCTGTAATTTTGTAATTCGAGGCTTTTTCTGTGGCTGTGCTGGAGCCCTAGGTGGAAAGGTGGGTATAAGTGGTCTCGAGTTCACTGTTCTCGCTGGCTAAGCTGCATGTCCAAAGTTATCATCTACATTTCGTCCCCCATTGCCAGCATTCTATCCATGATTTCCACCATTGTTCCCTCCATTGTTTCCACCATTGTTTCTTCCACCATTAACATCTATACCCATCTGTCTAGCCATCATTTGCATCATTAACTCCATCCACTAATTCTGTTCTTATGCTCTCTGTTCAGCCTGTCGCTTCCCTTGTATTAAAGTATCGAATAATTTGAGTTTTTTCTCCCCATTTGGATCTCTTCTCTCACCCATATTTCCTATGACCTGTTCACCTGTATGACCTGTGTTCTCTTCACCTGTAACTCTGTTTTGTTCCAAAACCTCTTGTCCTTCTAGCCCTGTATTTATCAATGTTTTGTTTCTTAATGTATTATAATGGCGAGTCAATGGTTGCACACTCCAATCAGTCATATCACGATACACTCATTTTGTACCCACCAGGATGGCAGGATATATTGCTTTGATACCACTGTAATGACTGCTTCAAGATTACTAGTTTGTTTTTTTGCAATTATAAAATAGATATTGAAACCTGCATTGAACAAATAACAACAAATATAAATGAAACCAAACACTATATTGCAACCACCAAACTGCTAACAACATTATAGATAAACAAATTATACTCCAAGTTTGATACACATTGTCATAAATCATCAATGGTTACAATGAAATGGCATACAATGCCCAACCTTTAAATACTATGAAGTAGCATACCAATTTTGTTGTCCTAGTCATAGTTTAGACCTGGTACGACCCATCACCAAGCATGTACGAAACACATTTCTTACTACAGACTTGTACAACACCTCTACTGATGAAGGGGCTCCCCTTAATACCACAAACACATAACAGAAGCAGAGAAACAACAACAATATACAAGAACAGAAAATTGGCTTCTTATTATCTCCACAAATGTGGAATTACAAACTTTCAGAATTACAATATGCAAAGCCACATGGGCATTCCCTTACAATATTCTGTAGGACAAAGCCTCAAATCAATACCCAGATCTACTCCCAGAACTATCCTGAACTGCCTAAGACAACACTACAACCTTCCTTATATAGGCAATTTTCATCGCCTGGGAAGGTTCCAGAATTTTAGCCAACAAGGCCGACCAAACTTAGAATTATTTTATTTTACAATTTATTACATCAAAGTCGGCTCAAAATAACTTTTGAAACCCAAACAGAAATTTTGAAGGAAAATCATTTTCCGCCATTTCAGGTGACCCAACTTCCGAAGACCATAAGTCATCACCAGTTGACCCGATTGGCTATTATAACCCCATTCTGGAAAGGCCACGAAGCGCTCTACAGGCTTGACTCGTGCAAGCACCCGTCACCCAAATTTTCAACCTCATCCGGGGCCTCTAAAGCCTTCAACACTGAGTTCAAAGTTTCTGTACCCTGTTGCCAATACCGAAAATCTTCAATATCTACAAAGCTAGATTTGATCTGTCAATGAAACTTTACTGGTAGGCTGATACGACCAAAATGAACCTCCAGGGAAGAAATCAGAACATTCCGAGATCGGATGACCAACTTACTAAAAATAGCAAGTTTCCATAAATAGTAGCTCTGCACAAGATAGCCCTTATTGAATACAAAAACAAAAATATTTTTGGGTGATGCAAGATTGCTCTTACACCCAAGATGCTCCTGCATCATCTATCCACAATTCTCAGACTTGAATAGCACCATGCTGTTGTCTCCAGACCTATACGACACCGGAAACTATAATTTCAGACCAGTTCGATGCAGCTGCAATTGTTTCTAAGCATGTATGACACTGCTGTAGCTGGTTCTGGGCATGTACGACACTTCTTCAACCTTGTATGGCTCACACCAACTCCTAGCAAGTGAAGATTGGTATGACCAACAAAGTAAGGATGATTAACAACTTGCACTCTAAACTCCACCTTCAACTCTACTCCCAACTTCTGTAATCAGTCAATTTAAATATCTGAAACTTCTTTAATGGAAATGAACCACATAAACAATGCAATCAGATTTCACCTTGGTGCTCAATCAAATCCCCAAACTGTGTCTTTCAACAGTGCAGAGATTGTAAATGAAGAGGGATTTCATTCTCCAAACCCTTGACAAGAACTCTCCAAACAATTTCATCAATTTCTTATATTTTCAGCTTGCTTGAAAGTTAGCCTTTGAAAATCTTTTATAATGCTCTCATAAGAGCTCATTCCCTCATCTTGCCGATAAACATTTACAATGGGATAAATAAACATTACTCCCCATTTATATTTTAAGTCTCCAATGTGTTATTAAATAAGGGGACCTGTTGATGCGAGTTTTATGACCACTTTAACATGTCAAATTGAATACTTAGTATTCCAAATGAAACACCAAAATCTCCAACTCTCTCTTGAATAAGGAAGCTCATATGCTAAACAATGTATATGGATTGTGTGATCAAATGAGGCAACCCCAAGGTTCCTTCTAGTTGTCGACTTTCACTGAGTTGTAATGATGTGATATGCTAGTATCACAAAGGGACTTAAGTTGTTCAATCAATGGACATCAACTTTGCAAATGTAAGTGATTTGACAATTTGAGCTCACCAACTACTTCTAACCAAACAAATTGCAAATAGGTAATGGGTTTGTTTACCGCTACGGGTAAAGTGTATTAATGCATAGTAATGGACAGACCATACAAATTTAGATACGTGCAAAGTATTATCAGAGAACTGCAACTTTTGTCATTAATGTCAAAATAGATTTACATACACAGTCATGACAATACCAACGATGCTGATAATCTACTCCCCCATAAGTTACATCCGAAGGTGTGTATATAATTCCCAAGGGGGTGCGACGTGAAACATCACGACCACAACTACCTACCCCTCGGGTGAACTAACTACCAATGACATGATTAACATTAACAATATTTTAGACAACACATGTTTTTACTGACAACATCATCCCCCCCCAAAAGAAAGTCGTCTCCTAATGATTGACAACAAAATGGAGACAATGTATACAACTAAATAGAGGAAAATTACAACTAATTAGAAGGGGGCTGAGGAAGCATCCCTGAGGAAGAGGCTGGTTGTGCCGCCGGAGAAGCCAAGCGTGCGCGCAACTCATAGACCTGTTGTGTCCTCGCCCTCAGGTCCCGCTCTGCAACCATCCGGTGCTCCAATGCGGACTTAACCATCATCGCTGCCTCTAGAAGTTCCTTTTCATTTGTGTCACACTCCTCCTAGGCCCGTGTCAGGTTAGACGCCAGGGTACCCCTCTTTGCTCCTACCTCCGCCAACTACTGCCCAAAAGAGTATCTCTCCTCATCCAATCGTGTCTCCAGGGTGACCTTTGTCCTGGTGGCCTCCAACTGAGCCATCAACTCTACTCGCTTTGTTGCCCATGCTGTCTATTGGCTAGCCAACTCTCCCTCGCCTGCCTGTACCTTGGTGGCCATCTCTGCCCGGGCAACCTTATGCCCTACCAAAATGTGCTCCGTATGCCTCAGGGTGTAGTATCCTTCTTTGAAGGCCTATTCTATCTATTAGGCGAAATTCTCAACTCTACTCTCCACCACTGGCTCGTGGACAGCCTAGGCATCCAACATCTCCAGATTCTTTGTGGCTGGATGTCCTTCTGACTCAAAACAAGTTGCAAAATCTATAGGGCAATTGCTTCTCACAAATGCCATCAATCTATTTAACTCAACAACACCCTTGAGGGTCCGAGACTGTGCGGAAGTCACTACACACCGGCCTCGTGCAACCATGTCTTCCAAATACTCCTCAATGTCCTTGCCAACTGTCTCTCTCAGAGGCTCTGGAGGTGCCATGAACTCCTTAGGAACAAGCAACTCTTCTAGAACAAAGTCTGTGACTAGTGCACAATCCTCGAGCAAGTGTCGGTTCTCCATCGGTGAGGCTTCTACTACTAAGTCTATGACCTCCGGAGGTACATCCCGTCGGGGAGAGAGGACTACGGCTCCCATTGGTACCATGGGGATCATCTGGAATCGCCTATTGAGCCAAGTGCTCATAGCCATGATGGAGACAAATCACCCGCCGCTGCCTGGGGATTCTCCAACAACTCACCGTCAATAGTACCACTGCATCGGTTCCCACTACATCCAGATGAAGCTGACCACCCCTTTCCTCTAGAGGCACTTCGTCATACTCCAACGCCTCAAGTCCAGACTCCACCATTGCCTCACACATTGTGACCTCTGTTGAATGCAATGCCTCCATTGTCGTAGGTGTAGGTGCGACTAAAACTAACTCTTGCACCGAAGGTGGTGATGGCACAGGTGCCATACTCACTGGTGTGCGAATCTCACCAAATGTTGCAATTGCTTTGGATGTCACTGTCGATACTACTGAAGTCAAGTGTGCAATGTCTGACAACACTGGTTGGCTTAATAGAACCGGTGTAGGCATAGAGGCGACTGCGGCAACTACCAGCTCCGGCTCAATGGGATTATCCTCGGTTTCCTGACTGTCCCCTTCTCCTCTCGGCCACTGTCCACGTCCCCCGACTCGGACCTCGAAACGGCTTCCCTCTGCTTCTGCCCTGGAAGCACTTTCCGACCTGTTGGTATGTCCAAGTGTCTCCAGCACATGATGGGTGGCTCGCCAGGTGACAAGGGACCAGGTGTCACCTCTAGATGGTAGGCTGGAATTTACATGCGTGTGGCATCCAAAAACAAGCCAATTTTATGTTGGAGGGTCATGAATTCATACATCCGCTCCACCAACAATGTAGCCCAATCATATATTGTACCATTCAACAAACCATTCATCAACACTATTTGGGGAAGCGCGATGTTGGAAGCACGACTCGACCCTATAAGTCTACTCTTTACAACATCCATAATGCAGCGCCAATGCCCTTTTGTAATGAAGGACTTCTTCATACCCCATCCTTTTGATGCCTTCGCCACGGAATCTAGCTCTACAGGTGTGAGGCTTCTGGATACCATCTTAATCCAAAACTCCTTTGTTTCCCTTGGCATCTTGGTTGTTGGTTTCGGTGGTGAAACATCCACTCTAGCTGATTAGTGTTCTTAGTTGGAGATTTTCAATGATTTTGGCTTTGTGGGTGATTTTGGGCTTGAAGAAGATGAAGATCCATGAAGTTTTCTGATATGGGTGTTTAGTTTCCAGTGTGGTGTAAACCTATTTGGAGTGTTGTTCAAGTTTGCTAGTGAATCTATGCTTTTTTAGTGTGCTGGAGGGCTTTTTCAGAGATACTGGATTTCACATTTCTACTCATATCTCTGTAGTTGACAGAGATTTATTTCTGGGTGTTGTTTCATTTCATCCCTCACAACCGTACACCATATTTTGAGTATCTATTTGTGAAATTTGGTGGCTGATTGATTTTTCAAGGAAAATCGTCCATCCGTAGGACCATACTTCTCCCATTAGCACTGGGTATTTATTGGGGCTTGAAATCTGTAATATATTGAGGTCTGAAATTAATATTTGGAGGCATCTTTTATTGTTGAATGACATTTCAAGGAGCTTGAGCATTTGGTGCTGTTTGGAGGTTTATAATATCATCCTAAGAATCACCCTTGTCATAGTTAGGTGCCTAGTTTGAAATATCCTTTCTTCTGAGGTTCAAATGAATTGATTGATTTGCCATGATTGTATTTACCAATTTTCTTATAACGAACAAACAAATAGAATCTTGAAGGAAATTGTTTTTCTTAAAAGGCTTATTATTAAGATACACAGCTTTTCTACATGCAAACTTACAGAAGAGAGATGTGCAGTATTTACTAGTATTCATACCCAGCCTTAATACAAATGCTATGGTGGCCTTAAAACCAGCCATTCAGAGTGATCTATCACTGGTAACTTGCTGTTCTGGGCTGCTTTTTCCTGTCACTTACTGCAGCTACGCTTCTAGACTGGGTCATTGCCTTCAGATGATGATAAACGACTGACTTTGCTGCTTCGTCCTCCATTGAACCCTGACGTACAAGCCTGGAAGTGCTGTTGCTGTATACAGCTGGTGATCTTTCCTTCCTTCTGAATATGAAACGGTAAAATATGTAAATTGTGAACAAGTATTCTGATCTGGGTTTGCGTCCAGTGCAGAAGCTCCAGGGGTTTCATCCTGAAGTGTTGCCTTCTCTAGGGTTGGCATCTTGAGAATGGTAGCTATGGTTCTGATTTGTAGAGCAAGAGAAAATAATAATAGTTGATCAAGAATGAATTCCTCTTCTCTATGCGATTCCTTATAATAGATTCCAAAGCATCAAAATGCATACTTTTGCTTTCTTGCCCTTAAAAGAAGCCAAACTCTGGCAAGTTACTAAAACACTCAAACATGCCTTGTCAAGGAAGCAACCGAATTGGCTGTAAGATAAATTTGGCTAAGAGAAAGAAAATCACATTGATTGCCACTTAAAATGTCCCCACGCCCATGACTGAAAAATAGGAACTTAAGTTATTTAGGAAAACAACTTGTTCCCTTTTAAAAATCATTGGCTCCATATTGGGGACACTACATAGTTGGTGCCGTTCTATTTCCTGAGTAAAATCTTTCATGTTTGGAAGCTTTTAGCTGGTCTTTTATATGTTTTAGATCGGATTTGAAATGTCTAATGAAGATTGTATGAAGACTAGTTGTAATCAGCTCATTGCTTTCTATATTATGTTGCAAATGTATCAAGCTTGTGTATGTTCTTTATCATGAACAAAATTGATAACATTGAACAGTAAACTACTTTCATTGGCTCCATAAACTTGCAAACATATTTCAAAAAAATAAATCTGGGGTGAACATTTCAGTGGTGTTAGAGCATAACATTCTTGCTAGTCTGTGTTAGTCATTAACAATCAGCTATGCATCTTCTATGAGTGATAGGGAACAAAGGTATTTCAACAGGGAACAAAGGAAAAATCATAGGCAGCCCTCACAGGTTCCAGAAGGTGAGGCAGAATTCTGTATTCTTGGCATTCATCAGGAACCTTCTAGAGATGGTGAGAACAACAGGAGACATGGCAGATAGAGACAAGGGCAGGGCTAGATCCATTAGCCCCCACACTAGGATCGAAATAAGTTTGATACTATGATGGACATGATGCCACAGCTCTTGGGTAAGGTTGGACAAAGCATAACACCAAATAATACACAGAACAACTCACAAGGCAGCCAAACACAAAATGGAGAAAGTAGTGCTACAAATCAACAAAGTAACAATGAGAGACAACCTATAGCAGAAGGGTCAAACATGTTTCCTAGGCCTTTCTTGTTAATATTTCAGACTTTGAAAGGAAATAACAATCTATAGATGATCTTTTAGAACTAAGATTTAGGCTCTTTCGAAAATACAGATGAAAAGAAGATAGATAATAACCGGTTTAGATGCTTGAAATCTGCTTGAAAAATTGTAAGAAGAAGCCTTCAATCTAATGCTATTATTCTGCTCCAATTGCCTCTTTAAGTCTGCCACAATTTTCTCTTTAAGGTCTGCTACAATATCTGAACTTAGGTCTCCTCCAAGTATGTATTTAGGTCTGCTACATGTGCGAACTTAGGTCCGCGCCAAGGTCTGCTATCCTTCTTCCTAAATTGCCAAGAAGCTGCTGTGATAATTATGTAATATTGATCTGAATTATTTATCTGCTGAAGATGCGAATTTAAGCAGTCATGTTATGTTTTCTATGATGCCTAATTCGCACACTCCATTCCCCTATAAGTATGCTCCAAGATGGTGTAATTGCAATGCCATAAGGCAGCCGACTTGCATATGCAAGTTGGCATTTAATAATTATTTCATTTAGCCGCCTCAATTAATGCAGGTCGGCCCTCATAGCATATTCTATAATCCACTATGCAAGTCGTTCCTCTAAGCATACTTATAACATTTATTTAATCTTTGCAAAGACATAATATTAATAATTATTTGTAATGTTAATATCTTTGTCTCAAGACCACAATATATTAACATTTTCAACCGACTTTCATATAGAGAGAGGCACTTCAGGTTGCTCATGGGATTCCTCTACCATTGGCAGATGAGTTAAGAAATGCCTATATTGGTTATCCTTGAGCACTTAAAGCAATCTGACTTTCAATGAATTCATGGATTGGAACCAGAAGAGGGGTGGTGGAAGAGCTGATCAAGATTATAGAGGGCGATAACTTATATTACAGTCAAGGTCTCTCCAAGTTTAAGAAAGATGAATGGATTCAGTTGTGTGGTTTCCTGCTTTGTACTCATATTGGCTAAGTAATCAGCTGCTGTATCCATACATTTTCAACAATGAAGAAAATTGATAATGGAAAAATACTTTCAGACTTTGCACCTCTTCAATAAAATGATTAATTTCTGCTTGTTAATTTGGGCTTAAACTTTTTAGAACATTTAGAGAATCTAGTTTTACAATCAAATTTTTGAAATAATGCTATTTTAATGCTTGCTATCAAGACCTCCCATTCTATCGCTTTATTTGTTATGCTTCCAAAAAGTAAAGAACTCCCATTTGAGAATGTATCATTTGAATCTCTTAGAATCAACCCCAACCTACTAATCCCAACTTTCCATTAGATGCACCATCAAAGTTCAAGTTTACATATTCTTTCGGTGGTGGAGCCAAAAGCTTCTTTCTAGTATCCATACTATTTGTTGTCACTAATTTTGTTTTATTGAAATTAATGACAACCCCACAATTTAATTGAGATTTCGATTAAAAGCATGGTTTTAAACTCTAGTATGATTTAAATGTTCTCGAAAATCAAAATATAATAAATTTTAATTATTTATTTTCGTTAATGTTTTCGTTTAGAAGTCTTTTTGTTTTTTAAATTTTATGTTTTTTCATTTATGTTTCTCTTATTTTCGTTTTATTTTATAGGTTTTTTTTTTAGCATTTATTTTTAAGAGTCAAGCATTTTCGAGCTAATTGCAAGGTTATGTATAATATATTATACAGTATATTATTAAAAACCCAAATATATTAAAATGGACCTTCATTTTAATTGCAATTAGTTTTTAAATTCCCGAAATGAAGTTGGACAGACATTTTGGGCATTATTACATGTCTTTGCATATGATTACAAGTGAAATACAATTTTAAAACCTCAAAATATGCCTGTAGTGTCATTTTTCTTTATTAAAAGGTTGGACATTGACTTTTAAAGCCCATGTAACATCTTTTAAGTTGGAACCGAACTTATAAAGCCCAACCTTTTACTTTTCCTTGGTTTTAGTTTGTATGTCGGCTTTCTAATCCCGCATAGCAAGTTTTAAACCTTTTCAAACTCATAAAATATATTTCAAAACCTGAAATTATATGTTTACGATGTTTATCAGGCCTTGTTTGGTTTAACATATCCACATCTTTGATTTTGACTTGCATCAAGGGTTATGAAACCCGCCATCAACATTTTAGCCTGCAATTCATTTTTCCAAGCCCGCGACTAGAGATTTTATTGTGATTTGGTCTCTTGGAGTGCACCATTTGTCCTTCCAAGCTTAGTCTGAACTGGAGAAGTGTTCATGAGGCAAGAGAATGACTCACAATTGATTTATGTTTCTAAACACACCATATAAGCCCTGCGTTTTAGGATTCTCAAGTTGATTTTTGTGCTTTGGCTTTCTTTTGTAACAACAAACGTCATACTTGGTTGCATTTTCTTATTTTCCAAGTGCGTTTTGCTTTAAATCTTTTTGTTATGCAGTTGTTTAGGGTTTTTGGTCCATTTTTGTTTACAAATGTGTTGTTTTTCTTTGTATTTAGTATCAAAATGTAGGGTTCTTTTCCTTTTCCAGGCCATTTTTGTTAGAAGGTTGCTGTTTATTTTTCTTAGGATGTTTTTTCTCCCCCCTTCATGGTGCCATTTCCAGCTCATGAAGGTTATTTTGAAATTTTTCTTCACAAGTATATTCTTCCCATATTCACTTCTTCATAAGGCTGCTGTTTCTTACAAAATGTTCAGTATATGTCCATGTTGAGATTTTAAAATGAAGTTGCAAAGCTTCAAAATCATAATACCATGAAACAAGTTTTTGAAATTCTATAAAAATGCAAATATGAAACCTATAATGCAAATCCTTAAATGCTCCTAGGTGCTGTTATAATGTTTCCAAGAAGGCTGCAAATTGGTTTATCCTTTCAACACATTGCAAGTTGTATTAAAATTGTGATAACAAGCAAGTTCTTCCCCTCAATATTGCAAATTTATGAAAGTTCTTCCCACGATTTTCCCAACTTGTGTTATGTCTTCTAAGACTCGGATTATTTAATCATGTTGATAATCTCGGGTTTTGGAGACATCATTGCATATTTTGTATATGCAATATAATAGTTCTTCCCACTACTTGTAGTTGATCTTCCAAAACCCGAATTTGGGATAAAATGCACTAAAAAGTCACTTAGAATCGGTTCTCTGAGCATGAGTGCAAGTACAAGTTGGCGTACTTCCCATATATATGCAAAGTGCAATAATATCTTCCCATTTGTAAATGAAATTCCCATGTTCTTCCCCACTTGCAATGTACTTCCCAAGTTCTAAAATTCATTGATGGTATAATTTTGAAGTCATTGTTAGTCCTATCCGGTTACTGAGAGGGGGGGGGTGAATCAGTAAATACTATTTCTATTACAATTCAACATTTGTTTAATTATTCTACCAAGATAAGCACAATGAAAACAATTGTCTATAGGCATAAATAGAAATACACAGATCAACACATGATGTATACGTGGAAACCCTCGGTTAGAAGGAAAAACCCACGGTGAGATAAAGATCACAACTTCACTTCTGCAGAAATAAAGATGCCCTGTTAGGAGCATACAAAGAACTTGTGAAGGTGCTACCCGGTTAAGGGATTTGATAGAAGATTGGTTAAGATCTTAACTCTGTTAGGAGTTGCCTGGTTAGAGGACTTTCAACATCAACAAAGATGTTACCTTGTTAAAAGATTTCACAAAGAACCGATTAGGGTTGACCCTGATAGAGGGATTTCAGTATGCTTTCACACCTTATAAAAGCAATGATCTTAATTGACACTGATTGTTTGATTAGATCATACCTGTTGATCTCTTCCCCGGTTTGCCTGGCTGTTGAATCTTTTCTCCCTCTTTGCCTTTCACCTCTGGTGACTGTAATCTCTGTGCAGATATCTCTTCTCTGCTCTCTTTATTCAACAACTCTCAACAACTATCTTTCTTGCGTCCTATGGCCTGTATTTATACAAGAGTTTATCTTAATGAAACCCTTAACTTATAGAACCGCCAAGCTGTAAACTCAACACAAAATCATGCAACTAGCAAAAAGCTTTGCGTTCTGATCTGGAGTTTACCTTGAAAACATCCGCAGAAATAAAGCTAACTCCTGTTAGAAAGCTAACATCAGTTCTGAACGGTGGATGCTTCGCATATTCCGGTTTTAACTCAAAGTGCTCCGCAGAATCCGGTGCAGATCTTTATGTAGTAGACCGGTATACTCTTATACCCGGTCTATCCTTGTATGCAATATAAGACTGGTACAATGTACTTAGATCGGTCTACCAGTGTATCCCTTTTGTTTAGTCTACTGGTGCATACACTCTGTTTCTAGTCTACTGGTGCCTTTAATGTAACGTGAGTGACCGGTGAACCTTTACTGGTGGGAATGGTGTTTGTGATTTACACTAATGACAACTTAAATTGCTAACAATCTTCCCCTTTGTCATTGGTGGCAAAACCATACACAAAACCATACTCACTTGTCACAATTTATACCTTGTCTTGTAGACTTTTCTTTCCTCTGTAGCACACTTCCCCTGTCCACGGGCTTTAGCTCTTCTGTTCTGGTTTTGTGGCTATTCTGTTTGAACTCTTCTGTTATTTTGCCCTTTTGTTCTGATCTTTGATTCCCTTCTTCCCATTTCTTCTCGTTCTTCTTCCCCTTTTTGCCTCCATAGGACAAAGGGTTTGGCTTTACTTGAATTTTTACATTTGTAGCTGTGTGAAGATCTCTTTATAAATATTCCTTGTGGAATGAAGAAACGGTGCCCATTGACCAGTTACATGTTCAATGTTCTTTTGTGTAGCTTTTAGAGAAACAATAATGTTCTCCATGTCCTCCACAGTCTTGTAGTCCGGTTCTTTGATTAGATTCTCTGCCGATGTTGCAGTATGTTGCATTGCATCAAATGTGGTGGCTAGAAGCAATTGAAATCCAATGATGTCTTGGACTCTCTTTGTCTTCTCTTCAGCAGTCTTTCTTAGAATAAGAGCAAGACTTGTCATTTCTCTGTTGAAGTTTGTTGCAGACTTATTCTGGATGTCAAACTGAGAAGACAAGACTCTTATATCTTTTGAGGTCTTTGCTGACTTCTCTGTCAGATCTTGCAAGAACATTTCAAAGTTTGAAGTTCTTGTCATCAAACTTCCTGCCACTTGAATTTGTTGTTGAAGCACTCTTAAGTTGGTTGACACATTTACCTTTATCTCTTCAACTTGTTTGTGGAGAATCTCTATTCTCTTCTTTTCATAGTGGTCTATAGCTATAGTTTCTAGATCTGTCAGGTCATCACCGATTGCTTGTGCCAATACTTCCAGCTGATCTATAACAGGTTCATCTTCATCTATGTTAGCATCAGGTACGAAGTTGCACAAGATATTCTTGACAGTGGTCAGGACCATGTCCTATTTCCTTTTGGTCAGCTCCTTTAGTTGCGTTGTTGACATCTTGCTGATGTCAACCATAGTATCGGTGGCCTTGCTCCTTTTAGCTTCTTTATCCTCAGCAAATGACAACTTTCTCTTAGATGAGGAGGAGCTTGGAATATCTTCTTGCTCCTTTTGCTTGGGATCTTGTTCCGGTTGAGCTTTCTCAGTGTACAGGAATTTCTTGTTCCTGTTCCTTATTTTCTTCATCTCATTGTTGAGCTGCATCTTCCCGTTGCGCCTCTTCTTCAGGTAGATCTTCCTTGGCAGGTGCTTCTTCCTCATTCTGAGCTTCCTCTTCCGGTTGCACTTCAACTTTTGGTGGGGCATCCTGTTCTTGTTGAAATTGCACTTCCGGTGGGACTTCTTTGTGTTGCTCTTCAGCTATATGTGATTCTCCCATAGGGATATCATTTCCCAGCTCTTGTCCTACTGGGGTGACTACTTGTTCAACATTTACCTGTTCACCAGATGTGAAGTTCTTTGTTTGAACATTTACCTTACCGGTTGCAGGTTCTTCACGAGTAGTAAATTGAACTGGTGGTGCTTGTACCTGTTCAGTTTGATCCTGCGGACCTAATTTCTCAAGTGTACTAAAGTCCTACTATTGCCAGAAGTCTAGAGTCTCTTTATAGACTTCATTTTCATATCTGTTTAGTATCTTGGCAACTCTATACTTGGTATCCAAGTTCATTGTTGCTTCCTCTAGTAGAAGCTTTATTCTTTCTTCACTGAGACCAGGTCTAACCTTAGACAAGGTCTCCTTATTAATTCTAGTGTTGGTGCCTAGACTGGTTCTCCATTTGGTCTAAAGCCTAGAATTTAACTCAGGGGGAAACTTGGACCTATAGTCCCTTGGAGTTCTATGAAAATCCATATAAGTTTCCACTAGAGCTATAATTACTGCCTGTTTATCTTCTTCTTCTAGTACATTATGCCATTTAGCAGGATTATCTACTTCTCCAAAGTCCATCACTTCATCAACAATATCATTGACAGACATAGGGTGAGTGTTACCTTTGTTCGGAGAGATGAGAACGGTTGGGTGTGCTGGATCGCTGCTTTTATCATTGGTGATGTCAATGATGACTGGTTCTGTAGGATTCTTCTCTTTGATCGGTGCTTCAGCTCCAAGCACTCCTTTTCCTTTTCCGGTGTCAGGGACTGGTGGAATTGTGGTTCTTTGGCGTGCTTCCTTTGCTTGGTGTTGGGTCTGAAGAAGTTTGGTCCATAAGGCTACTCCTTCATTATGCACTTTCTTAGGTTCTCCAAAAAGCATGAGACCAATCCTCTTCTTTGTTGAGAAAGTTTGCTGATGCAGTTCAGCTTGTTCAGTGGCTTCTTCCAGAGTGAGGTGGTGAGGTGGTTCTGAACCTCTAGAAGAGCTCGAATCCTCAGCTCCTTTTCTCTGTCCATTGAAGCTTTCCACCGAGCTTCAAGAATTTGTAGGAGATCATTAGGTAAAGTCGTGTGTAGTTCGGTAGGATGCAGATTAAACTTATGAAGGCAGAACACTACCGCCTCTTCAATTTTCCTTCTGTCTTCTTCATTGGCCAGTTGATATCTGCCTCTAACACCACCCATTCCGCCAGACTCTTTCAAACCCGCCACAAATTCATCGATTGTTGGCTTTCTTTTTCTATGTGGATACTCCTTTGTCGGATTGCCAGAAGCCCTCTTTCTGACTAGAGGAACAATGTCTTCAGTCTCTGTTTCCTCTTGATCTTCCTCTTGAGTGCTCGCTATTGGTTGTGCTCTTTTCCTTTGAGCCTTGGGTGATCTTTGACTAGTTTCTTCTTTGGCGTGGGTGTCCTTTTGACATACAAGTTCTTGATTGATGCCCTTTCTTCAGATTCTCCTGGATCTGTACATGGGTACCGAACCGGTAAGTAGAGAGATCTAGATCCACCTTAGTCAAGGCATTTGCATATGCCTTAGCAGCCTTAGAGGTGATCTCGTAGCCTAGTTCAGGAGCGTACATGGTTCTCAGTTCCATGACTTTAATTATGTAGTTATCAGTGGTAACCAGAAAGCATACGTCATCTTTGTATTCGTCAACAATGGTTGACGACACCCTCTCCCTTGCATGCATTTGTAGTTGAAATGCCTCGAGTGCTCAGTCATTACTCTACCTAACTGGTTTCCCAGTTGGTTGGCCATTTCATTGATTTGATGCATGACCGGTCTATCGGTTCCCCAAGTCACTTTTCCGATACCTGAGAAGAAATTTGAATAGTAGAAGTATAGACATAGCAGTAGGGTTCCATACTTCATGGATTTCCTCTTGACAACTCCGAGCTTCTTCATGTTTTCAAAGATTTGCCCTCGAAGCATCGAACAGATGTCGTATTGGGCGTTATCGTAGATTATCTGGTGTGCAGCGTGAACTGCTCCACCCAGTATGCTGTTTAGATTGCTCGACTGATAAATCTTGTAGCCAATCACAGCAGATGCAAAACGGACTCCATCGTCCTCAATGTTGTTGATAGTCATGAGTCGACCATCATATCTCAACTTGGTTAACTTCGTGACAATCACGTTGGAGATGGTCCTTAGGGTTAATGCTTCCCCTTGGTCGCTGTATCCGGTCACTCTGTGAAGGTCTTCTTTAGTGATCTGATTGCATGCACCTCTAGTGAGCCAGAAACCCGGTTCATGAAGACGACTTAGAACCAGTCGAATTTGGTCTTCCCGGAAGACAGTCGGGTAGCATACTCCATTGATAAGTCTAGATGATACCAGCTTGGCATACTTATCAGGTAGTCTTCCTTCTTCACATAGTGAGAGGTACTCGCTTTGGATATAGGTCTCTCCCAATTTCTCCTGCTTGGCGTGAATGAACGTCGTGACATCTTTGGTCATGAGGACTCCGTTTGGCACAGACGATAGCGCACCAGCCATGTCGTTTTCCCTATTTTGAACCACCATAATATCATATGCAGGTCGGTTCGATTGATCTCCTTTGATCAACTTCCCCGTATAGGATGAAGATGCCATTGCTAATAACCGGTTGATAGAAAGTAGCTTTGATTGGTCTAGCAGTTAATATCTCTTGATGATCAAAGCATGAGAATTTTACTCAAGCATGAAAAATCGTTAATCACAAAATCGCAAAGTAAAACTTAATGAGTAATTCTCCTTTCTTATATAGAGTTAGGGCATAACGGTAATTACCAAACGGTAACTATTTTTCTATTGAATATATAGAGTCAACTAGTTACAAAAGAGTTTGGCTGTCACATGTTACATCAGTATAGACAGTACATGTATAAAATATTACATCAGTATAGACAGTATAACAGATATACTAGTCTGGATACAATAGTTACATTGGAGCCAAAAAATACTTATACTCAAAATTTGAAACCACAAGATCACATCAGGACCTATTAACCCCATCCTTCCTCTTGTTCCTGTTCTTCCCTATGGCTGTGTTCATTGGATCTCCAATGATCTTCATTTCCGGTATCAGCTTCACCTTCACTGTAGTCATTTACTGTATTTCCTCCTGTATCGCTTTCACTGATGTTCTGTATTACCAAAGTATTTTGCTTATTAGAAATTGCTATATTACTGACAGAATGTTGATTATATCTTTGCTCCCCTAAGTGTACCATCTCAAGATCATTTACAGTTTGAATATCTTTAGCAAATAGAATAGTAGCTCCTTTCATCAAGCTTTGGAATCTCTCCTTCGAAATCTGTATAGTGACAATAACCTGAGACATAATAGTAAAATGTGTGAGTTTATAATTAAACTCAGTAAGGTCTCTTTTCTTATCCTAGAAAATCTCTTCATTCCTCTGCTTCCAAATAAACCAAAGAACTTCAGTAGTAAGAGTAATCCAAAAATCATTGAGCTTACAATCAAAATTCTCAACATACCTCGCCAAAATTTCATGCCAGGACAGGCTAGACTCAAAATATCTCGAAGCATCAAAGCCAAAGAAAGAAGACCAAACTTTAACAGCCCATGGACATTTAAAAAATAAGTGCTCATAAGACTCAGTACAATTACAAACAGAGCAAAAAATGGTGTTTCTAGACCCTTGGGACACATAGTAACCAATAGCATGCTTTTTCAATAGAAAAATCCATTTAAAAAAGACCTTTTTGAGCTCCACATGAGAATGCCATAACAGTTCAAAAATTAAATGTCACTTATTGCTAGACCAGTTCAGGCCCCAGACTTGGTTAATTTCATTAATGATTTTATTATTGTCAATCATCATACTATAAATTTGCTTGCAGGAAAAGTTCTCCAGGCTGTTACCATCCTTCCATTCAATATATTCGGGATTTTGCCAAGAGGAGATGCATTTACCCGGGAACCAATTACCCACAACTTTAGCAATGAGTGTGTATGTTTTCTTCTGAGAGGAAGGAATGTCAAATTTGCTGCTCAATTCTGCCCAGGAGGAGAGCCTATTGTTAACCAGAATATCACCTATGAGGGAAATTTCTTTATTATTCCAGCTTCTTGCTGAACAGCACTGGGTGAGAGCAAGTGGTTTATCATTTAGATAAATCCCCCACTAGATGGATCTGTCAATGACAAAGAAATATGGGTTTCTCCCTACAACACTTCTGGAACATAGAAATGGTTTAATGTCTTTCCAAGCCTTCCACAGAGCAGAGAATATCCTACAGCCAAAAACTTTCACTTCAAAGTCTCCTAGCAGAATGTCAAGGAACGGGATATTATTCCAAGTTTTACTTTTCTTAATTACTGACCTGCCAATATTGTTTCTGATTAAGACTTTCCAAGGCTCATTACCATTTATGGCTTTAATAAGCCACTTAGAGATTAATGTCCTTGTTTTTTTAGATCTTTAATGCCCAGGCCACCCTGCATTTTTGGGGTACAGCACCACTCCCACTTGACATTATGCCTCTTCCTATTGCCAATACCATCAGACCAAAGGACATCCCTCAGGATCTTCTCAAGCTTATTCGTTTGAGAATTAGTAAATAGCCAAGTGGAAGCATAGTATATTGCATGTGAAGATAAAACTTTCTGTAATAACTACAACCTTCCAGCTAAAGAGAGCATATGAGTTTGCCATTTTAGGTGTTTCTTTTCAATTTTCTTATAAATCCAGTTCCACATATCATTTAAAGAGGGGTCAAGGGAAAACGGAATCCCCAAATATCTAACAATAACATGAGGACCCGACCACTGCTATGCTTAAGCAGTTTGGGTTTCCTGAATATTTTTGTAGTTGGGTCAAGATTTTGTTTAAAGATTCTAATACTAGCATTGAGATTAATGGTGAGATCTCTGAGTCTATCCCCCTAGGGAGATCTATTAGACAAGGATGCCCTTTAGCCCCTGCTCTTTATGTTATTGCTGCAAATGCTATGACTTGTATTCTCAAGGCCACTGAATTTGGCCCCCCTATCAAAGGTCTCTCTTTACCCAATAATGAAGACCTTATTGAACAGTTTGCTGATGATACAGCTCTTTTTTGTTGAGCTTTCAAAGAAAAACTTTGACGAGTGGTAAGTAAAATTCAATTATTTTGCAAAGCATCTGGTGCCAAAATAGCCCCACACAAATCTGTTGTTCTTGGATGAGACAACAACCCTACCAAACGGTAACTATTAATAAATGACTATAACATTAATTGCCTTACCTAACCTTTCTTTTTGTTTGTGCCAACTGGTATTCTGACTTTTTTGGTTGAGCATATCCCGGTTGATTAATGCTTACCTGACTGGTTATCCTTGTAGACTGAGTGAGACTGATTATCACTAGTCTTATCGGGAATAGTAGCCTAGCTACCGGTTCCCCCTAAGCCTTGTAGGCTCAGTTAGCTGAAGAGATATCACCATCAACTAATGATGATCTTTCCTCTGTCTTCTCCTCAGCGGAGCTCTTTGATTCCTTTTTGAACCAAATCTGCCTGACTATTTTCTCAGTCTTCTCTTCCTTATTGATCTTCTCATTTGAGGATGAGGTCTTCTCCATCAGTTTGACCGATTCTTTCCTCTTGTTCATTGACCTGTTCCTGGAGTGTTTGGCTAGGTGTCCAACTTTGTTGCAGGAGTAACAGACTATCCCGTTTGCCTTCCATGGATTCACTCTTCTGTTGTTAGGTGATTTTCACCAGGAGTCATTGTGACCGTGCATGCCATAGTTAGCACAGTTGGTTGTGCTCCGGTTCTTGTTTCTCTTGGTGAATACCGGTCTTGGGGATCTGAATGCCATTGTCTTTGATCTGCATTCATCAGTTTTGTGTCCGTACTTGTTGCATGCGTAGCAATAACCCTTGAAGCTTCCCCTGCTTCCACTGGATAGTTGTGGGGCTCGACCAACATTCATTGGTCTTGTCGCCATACTCGCAATAGTTTTTGTAGTAACTGTTGTTTGGCTTTATCGGTGCATTCCTGCAGTCATTTGTTCTATAACCTGGTTTCCCACAATGATTGCACGAGGTGTTAAGAGTCTTCTTACCTTTTTGTGCCAGCGGTTTCTTCTTATCCTTCTTGCTTGTCTTAGCTTCAGAAGACTCACCAGTCTCTTTGGTGTCTTTACCGGTGAATCCAAGACCGGTGGGATCTTTGTGCTTTCTTTGAGCTTTGAGTTGCTCATCAAGCTTGACCGAGCTCTCGTTGTATCTTCTTAGGGTTTCATTTCTTTCTTCAAGTTCTTTCATATGTTCTTTCAATTGATACAACTTAAATGCCAGCCTTTTGCATGCTTCATCCCTATCATGCCAACCCTTTTGCATGTTGGCGTTTTCTTGGGTAACAATTTGCATGTCTTCTTGAAGTTGTAGAATGACAAGATCATTTGCCCCTACAGCTTCCTCTGCCCGGTTCCTTGCTTTTTCAGAGGCTGTTAATGACTTGACTGCCGTGTTTTTTTCATCTTCAGCTTTTCTCTTTTTCTCAACCAGTTCAGTCATCCTTAGGGCATTATCTTCTTGCTACCTCTTAAGGTTGGAGATCTGACCAGTTAGGATCTGGTTCCTCTCCATGAGCTCAGAGACTGCCTCCTCAGCTTCATCAGATCCACTCTGCCCAGAGAGTTCATCAATATTCTCATTGCTCTCATTCAACTGCAGAGCCAACTCCTTTTTTGCAAGTGATCTTCTCAGCATATTCTCCAGAGAGGCAATGATGTCGTTGGCTTTCTCAAGTTGTTTCTGATATCAATTGTTATTCCTATCCGGTTATTGAGGGGGGGGGGTTGAATCAGTAAATACTATTTCTATTACAATTCAACATTTGTTTAATTATTCTACCAAGCTAAGCAGAATGTAAACAATCGTCTATAAGCATAAATAGAAATACACAGATTAACACATGATGTATACGTGGAAACCCTCGGTTAGAAGGAAAAAACCATGGTGAGATAGAGCTCACAACTTCACTTCTGCAAAAATAAAGATGCCCTGTTAGGAGCTTACAAAACACTTGTGAAGGTGCTACCTGATTAAAGGATTTGATAGAAGATCGGTTAAGATCTTAATTCTGTTAGGAGTTGCTTGGTTAGAGGACTTTCAACATCAACAAAGATGTTACCCTGTTAAAGGATTTTACAAAGAACCGATAAGGGTTCACCCTAATAGAGGGATTTCAGTATGCTTTCACACCTTATAAAAGCAATGATCTTAATTTGTTAGCAATATTAAGTTGTCATTAGTGTTCATTCACAAACACTATGCATCGGTAAGGGGTCACCGGGCACTCACAACACTTACAAAACACCGGTAGACAAGCAACAGAGTGTATGCACCAGTTGACTATTTCGATAGATGCACCGGTAGACCGAACCAAGTACTCAGTACCGGTCTTATGAAGCATGCAAGGACAAACCGGGTATGAGGATATACCAATCTAACTGCAAGATAGATCCGTTCCGGATTTAGTGGATCAGTTTGAGTTAAAAGCCGGATTGTATGGGACATCCACCACTTTGAAGTAGAGTTAACTTTTTAACAGGAGTTAGCTTTATTCCTACGGATGTTCTGTAAGGTAAACTCCAGATCAAAACGCATAGCTTTTTGATGATTGCATGATTTATTGCGGAGTTTTCAGCCTGGCGGTTCTATGAGTTAAGGGTTTCCTTACGATGAAGTGTTATATAAATATAGATCATAGGACGCAAAGAGGGTTGTTGTTGATAGGTGATGATTGCATAAAGAGCAGAGGAGTGATATCTTCTGAGGAGTGCTTCAGGCACAGAGGTGAAGAAAGAAAGAGAGATCAACAGCCAGGCAAATCGAAGATGAGATCAACAGGTATGATCTAATCAGACAGTCAATGTCAAAATAGATCATTGCTTTTATAAGGAGTGAAAGCATATTGAAATCCCTCTATCAGGGTGAACCTAATTGGTTCTTTGTAAAATCCCCTAACAGGGTAGGCATCTATGTTGATGTTCAAAGTCCTATAACTAGGCAACTTCTAACAAGGCTTAGATATTAATAGATCTTTTTAAAATCCCTTAACTGGGTAGCACTTTAATCCGTACTTTTGTAAGCTCCTAACAGGGCACCTTCATTTTGTAATACTGAAGTTGTGAGCTCTGTCTCACCGTGGTTTTTTCCTTCTAACGGAAGGTTTCCACGTATAAATACTTGTGTTGATCTGTGTGATTCTGTTTATGCTTGTGAATGATTGTTTACATTCTGTTTTACATTCGAGAATTTGTTTACAAGTTTTAAATTGCATCAGAGAGTTTTACTGATTCACCCCCCCTTCTTAGTAACCGGTAAAGTATTAACATAATTGACACTGATTGTCTGATTAGATCATACTTGTTGATCTCTTCCCCGGTTTGCCTGGTTGTTGAATCTTTTCTACCTCTTTGCTTTTCACCTCTGGTGATTGTAATCTCTGTGCAGATATCTCTTCTCCGCTCTCTTTATTCAACAACTCTCAACAACTATCTTTCTTGTGTCCTATGACCTGTATTTATACAAGAGTTCATCTTAATGAAACCCTTAACTTATAGAACCGCTAGGCTGTAAACTCAACACAAAATCATGCAACTAGCAAAAAGCTTTGCGTTTTGATCTAGAGTTTACCTTGAAAACATCCGTAGAAATAAAGCTAACTCTTGTTAAAAAGCTAACATTAGTTATGAATGGTGGATGCTCCGCATATTCTGGTTTTAACTCAAAGTGCTCCGTAGAATCCGGTGCGGATCTTTATGCAGTAGATTGGTATACTCTTATACCTGGTCTATCCCTGTATGCAATAAAAGACCGGTACAATGTACTTAGATCGGTCTACTGGTGTATCCCCTTTGTTTAGTCTATTGGTGCATACACTCTGTTACTAGTCTACTGGTGCCTTTAAAGTAACGTGAGTGACCGGTAAACCTTTATCGGTGGGAATGGTGTTTGTGATTTACGCTAATGACAACTTCAATTGTTAACAATTCCCATGCTTGTTCTTTCCAAGTGTGACTTCTATGCTTTGCAACTTTCTTCTCTTGAAGAACGTTCCATGTCTTAACCTGTAGCACAAAATGATGTTCTAATGCTCTGGAATTTTCATCACAGCCTTGCAACTTCTTGTTCAATGTCGGAAGAGGCAGTGTCTCCCACTAACAAGAAGATGAAGTTCAAATATGACAGATACTAGAATGCAATTGCACCTACACAAGTGACCTCTTCCATTGATGAAATCAAGGATACAAAAATTGGACGTGTTGATATGTCTAATTTTTTTGAGAGGATAGTTACCAATGCAAAAGATAATGATATGTAGTTGTTGAAAAGTCGTATACACTTAGTGTCTAACTTTCCAGTGGCTGCCCTGGAACTTGAATTTGTTCTTGCTTGTGCATCTCACTTTGATAAGAGGTCAAGAACCATTAGGGATGCTAAGGGCAAGATCATTATTTGGCTAGATGCAGAAACCATTGATAAAATCTTCAAAGTTCTTGCTGCCCTAGTATATGCAGATATAACAATGGAGAAAGACTCTTGTTCACTATAATCAGAAAACCAAGGAATGCATAAGGCACATCAATGAAAAGTGTCTTTTACAAAAGAGAACTTGTCAATCGTGATCCAAGATGGTATAGTCTCAAGCTAATCCTACACAAGCTACAATTGTTATGTCTCAAGCATGTTGTTCAGATCTACTCCCGCGGCTTAGTTCGTTCACTCCTAAAAGGAAGAAACATGGAGTCTCTTCCAATGTGTCTGTCTTTCAGCAGATTAGTAAATCTAACAAAAGTTGCTAAGAAAGCCAAGACAACTTCAAGAGTGATTGTGGACAAAAAAAGGTGAAGTATGTTGAGAGTGTAGAACCTCTCGCTAATAAATTGCTGGAAGAAATGCAGATGGTTGATTACAAGTTTACAAGAGTGAAATTGGGGAAGCAAACTTCTACTGGATTGAAGAATGATGTGCAAGACTCTGTGGCAATGTTGGCCCAAGGTTATGATGAGCTCTGGGAGAAGAAAGAAAAACTCGAGGAGAAAGCACAACTTATTGTATTGATTCAGAAGATCACAAAATCTTCTGAAAGTGAGGATTCCTTAGCTTCTTCTATTTCTGAAGAATCCATCAAAGAGGCAAAGAATGCTGGGGAGAAAGCTAAAGCGATTGGCTCTTGGGTGGACCAAATGATGATACAGGGAACAAAGTTTGTGAAGAAAGCACTCCAGGTGCTTGCATATGCAAGGATGGTGATGTCCAAGTTAAAAAAAAGTTCTTGAAACTTTTAATCAGAACTTGGAGTCCTCGAGAAAGATCTTGAATTCTGGAATAAATCTTCAGATTTTGAATTGGGAATGTTGTGCGAGAATGGAATAATAGTAATACCTTATCATGAAAAATATGTTGCATACAAGGAGCTGTTGGTGAATAGAGGTCAGGTCATTGAAGGCCTGATTATAGACTTGGAAGCAACTGTTGAGACTTGCACTGAAAAGGAGCAATAGATCATTGCTAGGTTTGGGGAGATGTCTTGCAAATTGGTAATTGAAAATCAAGAGTTGATTTCTGAAGAGACTGCAGTTGTAGAATTCCTACTGATGATCCATCTAAAGTTTGAGGTGGATCTTTTCATGTTAAATTCTCTTCACAAGCTCACAGGGTGCCAATTTTCTTTGGATCGACTTTTGACTGTTCTTGAAGATAACAAGGCAATAATCACCAGATGTTTAGATGAAGTTATCAAGACAACTATGGTAGTAGAGAACACAGGTGTGCCTAATCCTGAAGAAGTGTGCAAATCAATTTGCAAATATCAAGTATTCCTGGACAACAACGAAGAAGGTCAAGGAGTGTCTTAGGACACTTAGTTGTTTTTCCCACTTTTTAGTTGTAGGATGTAATTTCTTTTCGACAAATTGCATGTTGATGAAAAGTTGTAATTGCATATAAACATTTTACATTTAAATTGTAACTTGTAATTACATGTAAATAAATTGCAAGTCAAGTTATATTAGGACCGCAATTCGGAATAAGTCATAGTTAGTTGTGGAAAAAGTCAAAGCTATTTGAACTTCTCCCACCTTTTTCTCTTAGCTCCTCACCTATATATAGAGAGGGTGCTCATTGTATTTTTTATCTTTATGCATTACAAGTAAGCTCTGTTGGAAGTTTTTATTTGTGCAAGCTGATTTCAAAGTAAATAAAAAAGCAAGTGTTTTCGATCTTTGAATTGGAGTAACTTGCTATATCATTGTTGTGTTCTTACATCACAAAAGTGGTATTATCTTAGATTTATTGAGAAAAATTGTATGAGTTATTTGAACTGATCATAAGGAAAGCTTTAAATCTGATTTTGTACAGACTTTGTACTATAGTTTTCAATTTGAGTTACGTAGAAGTGGATACATAGTTTTTGAGCTATGAATCTTTGTGATAGTAGAAATTAGAGAGGAAGTCTTATGTGTTAAAGTCTTTGTGCTAAACATGTTGCTGTCTCATCCTTTAAATCATTTTAGGATAGTGTATGAGTCTTTGAGTTTATGCACATTCCTTAGTTAAATAGTTTACCGGTACGCTTATGTCATGTCCCCTCTTTAGTGACATGTCATTTTTCAGTGGATTTGCCTATCATGGACTCTCGTAGGTAGATGGTTTTGGTGAGAGAGTCATTCTGATGATTATTTGGGGATTGGATGGTCTTATTTGCTCTTGGAGAGATGGTGTTTATCATATTTTTATTATAATGTGTTATGTGAGGCCAAAATGTTATAATTTTGAGTTGAGTTGCACTTTTTATTTTATAAAGTTACTTTTTATATAAAAGTGCATTATAAAGGGATTTTATAAGAATATTTTATGGATACTTTTAGAAGTTTTAGTGGCTTCTTAGAAAAGTGAATAAATAGAGTGCTTGGCCTCTCATTTGGATCATCCCATGACTTGAGTTTACACTACTTTTCTCTTTGAGCATTTGTGGCGCCATCTTGGTCTGCAGATTGTCATTTGATATTTAGGAATGGAGTTTCTTAAGGATTTGCATAACTGAGGAGGTGAAATATCCTTTGAAGGGTTGCACTTTGGAAGTGGTATTCAACCATTTCAAGTTGAGCTTATTTGGAGTCCTCAGACTTACCTGAGGGTTTGAGTTTTTGATTGCAAGAGGAAAAAAGCAGATCCGAAAAAGCAGATTCGAAAAAGCAATCCGAAAAAGCAGATCCAAAAAAGCAAAGCGAAAAAGCAAACCCGAAAAAGCAAAGCGAAAAAGCAGATTTGAAAAAGCAGAGCGAAAAAGCAATCCGAAATTTTTTTTGCTACAAGTCTAATTCAGTTTTCAGATTTTCAGGATAGGGTTTTGGAACCACATTTTTGCTCATATCTTCCTCATTACTTAGCATATCATTCTGGGTATTTTTGCATTGGATTTCTATCGTCGAGGAGATAAAGATAGGTGCATTTTGGAGTCCCAAAATGCCATGATTTATTTTTAAGGAATTTTCAAAATTCCTAGACATTTTCGAAAATTTGCAAGAAAGTACATTTTCAAATTTGGGGTGACTTTGGCTTGGGTGTTGGCATTTTCAGCATTGGTAAAAATTATCGCAGCCATCTACAATCAGGTTCCTCACTTGTCATTTGGCATTTGGCATATTTTCTGAGAAATGTATGTTTTCAGTTGAGTACAAAATATAGCTTCAGCACTTTACTATTTTACATTGTACTTGTCTTTGTTTGCCATCTGACATTATTGGTATCAAAGGAAGGCTAGAATTTTGTAAGTGAAAGGGCATTGTAATTTTTAGTCTATCTATATTGCAAACCTAGGGTTTGATGATCATATTATTGGCTGAAATATGTATGACATTGTTGCAAATTGTTGATATATGAGTGGCATATGGTTTTGAGCAATTTTCTACATCATTGATAGTGTTTTAGATGGTATTTGGTTGTTATCTATTATTCTGAAATTTTGGGACAGTGAACTTATATATTGCAAAATAATTTTCTATCTATATTTTGAGTTACATTTTTGAGGGGTTTTTAGTGGCCTATTGGTAAGGGTCATTACAGTGGTATCAGAGCGGTGTTCTTGCCATCCTGTTGGGTAAGAAATCTTTATGCATCCTTCAGCATTTGGGCATCACAGGTATTATACATGCAGGAGAGCAGCACTTGAGGGTGAGCAGGAATTCAGAGATATACTATAGGTGAGAGACAGTCACAGAGTCCACCTAAAGTCCCTAGGACATGATGATGAGGCTAAAGACTTCTTCCCGGCTATGACTACTGGACAACAGGAGATAGTTCAGTCCATACATGCATTGACCACTATGATGTAGAGAGTTGCTCAGCCGAGGAATCAGAAACAGGGTAGAGGGACACCAGAGTAGGATAATAGGAGTGTAGTAGGTTCACAGGGTGCTCCTAGGCACAGGTTGTGGACTGCAGACAGGCCTACACATCCTTCATTCCTTAGAGAGGAGGCCCAGGAGGCAGGAGAGAATGATATGCCGGAGGATTTTTAGGATGACCTTAGAGCTGCAGATGCAGAATGGCAGGCATTACCTCCACATGTCCATGAGTTGCTGAATTTTGATCGTTACTAGAGTCAGAGGAGAGAGCACATGAGGAATAGCCGGCAAAACAGGAGACCTAGAGGAGGCCAGGACAATGAGTTGCAGCGAGCTGCTAGCAAGCTCACATTACCATCCTTTGATGGCAACGGGCAGATGACAACACAGGCTTGGATCCATAAGTTAGACACGTTCCTTGCATTGAGGCCTATGTCGGAGATTGATGCCATCAAGTATGCTACCTTGCATTTAGAGGGTGCAACACATGATTGGTGGTCACATGGTATGATTACATTGCAACATAATCAGGTGACATCCTACCAGGATTTTGTGGATAGTCTGGTAAAGCGCTTTGATAAGAAAGACCCAGAGGTCTTCTTCCGTGATCTTGCACAGCTGAGACAGAGAATATTGCCAGGGCACAAAATCAGCATAAGCAATATGTAGATCAGAAGCGGACAGAGAGGAGTTTTGAGGTTGGTGATATGGTTTATCTCATGTTGCAGCCCTATAGACAGTCTACTCTTGGGAAGAGTGGGTCGGAGAAGCTTAAGCCTAGGTACTATGGTCCTTTCAGGATTATCAGGTGTATTGGAGAGATGGCATATGAGCTTGAGCTTCCAGCAGATAGCAGGATACACAATGTTTTCCATGTGTCACGCCTCAAGAAGGCGTTGGGTCAGCATGTTGTGCCTTCAACAGTTCTTCCTCCATTGGATGATGAGGGGAAGTTGGTTCTTGTTCCCGAGTACATCATTGATAGCAGAGAGAGGCAGCTCCGCAGGAGGACCATCAGGGAGTATTTGGTGAAGTGGAGAAATTTGCCTGAGGAGGATGCCACATGGGAGGGAGAAGATATTTTGTAGCCCCCAGCTTTGGGATTGCTTGAGGGCAAGCAATTTCAGGAGGGGCAGACTGTCATGTCCCCTCTTTAGTGACATGTCATTTTTCAATGGATTTGCCTATCATGGACTCTCGTGGGCAGATGGTTTTGGTGAGAGAGTCATTCTGATGATTATTTGGGGATTGGATGGTCTTATTTGCTCTTGGAGAGATGGTGTTTATCATATTTTTATTATAATGTGTTATGTGGGGCCAAAATGTTATAATTTTGAGTTGAGTTGCACTTTTTATTTTATAAAGTTAACTTTTTATATAAAAGTGCATTATAAAGGGATTTTATAAGAATATTTTATGGATACTTCTAGAAGTTCTAGTGGCTTCTTAGAAAAGTGAATAAATAGAGTGCTTGGCCTCTCATTTGGATCATCCCATGACTTGAGTTTACACTACTTTTCTCTTTGAGCATTTGTGGCGCCATCTTGGTCTGCAGATTGTCATTTGATCTTTAGGAACGGAGTTTCTTAAGGATTTGCATAACTGAGGAGGTGAAATATCCTTTGAAGGGTTGCACTTTGGAAGTGGTATTCAACCATTTCAAGTTGAGCTTATTTGGAGTCCTCAGACTTACTTGAGGGTTTGAGTTTTTGATTGCAAGAGGAAAAAAACAGATCCGAAAAAGCAAAGCGAAAAAGCAGATCCGAAAAAGTAGTCCGAAAAAGAAGACTCGAAAAAGCAAAGCGAAAAAGTAGATCCGAAAAAGTAGAGCGAAAAAGCAATCCGAAAAAGTTTTTGCTACAAGTCTAATTCAGTTTTCAGATTTTCAGGATAGGGTTTTGGAACCATATTTTTGCTCATATCTTCCTCATTACTCAGCATATCATTCTGGGTATTTTTGCATCGGATTTCTATCGTCGAGGAGATAAAGATAGGTGCATTTTGGAGTCCCAAAATGCCATGATTTATTTTTAAGGAATTTTCAAAATTCCTAGACATTTTCAAAAATCTGCAAGAAAGTACATTTTCAGATTTGGGGTGACTTTGGCTTGGGTGTTGGCATCTTCAGCACTGGTAAAAATTATCGCAGCCATCTACAATCAGGTTCCTCACTTCTCATTTGGCATTTGGCATATTTTCTGAGAAATGTATGTTTTCAGCTGAGTACAAAATATAGCTTCAGCACTTTACTATTTTACATTGTACTTGTCTTTGTTTGCCATCTGGCATTATTGGTATCAAAGGAAGGCTAGGATTTTGCAAGTGAAAGGGCATTGTAATTTTTAGTCTATCTATATTGCAAACCTAGGGTTTGATGATCATATTATTGGCTGAAATATGTATGGCATTGTTGCAAATTGTTGATATATGAATGGCATATGGTTTTGAGCAATTTCCTACATCATTGATAGTGTTTTAGATGGTATTTGGTTGTTATCTATTATTCTGAAATTTTGGGACAGCGAACTCATATATTGCAAAATAATTTTCTATCTACATTTTGAGTTACATTTTTGAGGGGTTTTTAGTGGCCTATTGGTAAGGGTCATTACAGCTTAAGAACAAATTTTCAGTTAGTCTTAAGATTATTGGCATTATTGCTCTAATTAGTTCTTAGAAGTGAAGCTGTCAACGTTTCAAGTTTGTAAATGCATATTTATGAAAGTGCAAATCCTTCCTGAAAAAAGAAGAAGTGATACATGCAACACCCAATCTTAGATTAGTTTAAATTTCTTGTTAAGTTTTATTTGATTCAGTAGCAATAAGAAGGGCGTCTCCCCTTAGTTGAGAGGAGAGATTATATCTCACATATTATGTCTAAATACTCCATTTTGTAAGTAGTGTGGCTACGACTATTCACAAAATATTTAGCCAACACTATCCTCCTTATTTGCTTCTTGAAAATCTCCAGATTTTTAAATCTTATTCATTGAATAGTGTTCTTTCTTTATAGTAGTTATATGGTTATTAGTATGTATAAATTCAAAGTTAATGGGATTTTCTATCATGATTAGTAGGTTGTGATATTTGAAGACTTAATTGTCTGATATTTTCTGTCTTTCTTGAAGGTAAATCTATAAGGATGGAGTTACATTCAACCACTAAAGTAAATGCTTTATGTGATAGTTGGGATGATGAGGAGAGAGGAGTAATTTTGAAAGTGTACAAACTGCTTTTTAGATCTCAATGCAATGATGAGGAGACATATTCAAATTTTGCCCTTTTGATCAAATCTGTACTGGATGATGACATTACAGATACCGAAATAGATCTGTTTTTAACTACAGATAAAATTGTTAAGGTGAAACTTTTGCCAAGTGAAGACATAACACTGGACTCAACTCAGGTATGAAAAGAGCACACAAATTTTAAGCTCCAATTTATACAAATTAATTTCCTTCCAGTTTCTTATGAATTTCTTTTTGTGTGTGACTGACATTGTCTATTCTATAACAGCTGAGGAATGCAAAAGATTTTCAAGAAATAATTCTCAATGGAATTTGTGGGAATCTGAGGGATAGGAAAATAATTACTGAAACAGAAAATCTATGGCGCAGTTCCTATATGTACCTCCTTTTGCCCTTAGAATCAGATAAGTCCGGTGAAACTTGTATTGACTGGAAATGCATTGAAACATGCGCAGCAAGTGCTAAAGAATTTAAATTACTTTCAACTATTTCAGAAGAGGTTCCTATGGCAGGAACAATACATTTGCATAGCCAAGAGGAATCAGAAATTTTGATTTTGGCAAGAGGCATTTGTGAATCTTCAAATTTGATAGATAAAGCAGTAGTTACGGCTCATAATGGAATAATTTACCAAGTGGTGAACATTATTCATGACACAACTGCTAAAAGTCCCTTCCCTTCAACTAAAGATTCTGGGGCACATTATGATAGCTACAGCGACTATTTTCAGAAAAAGTGAGTATATCTCATCTTTTATAGTCTTAATGCTCATCCAAGTTTATTTACATAAAATTGATCACAATGGTTATAAATTGCATATCATGGAGACTTTGCAGGCATGGAAGCAAATTTAAGCATTTGAATCAACCACTTCTTTTGGTGAAGCATGCTGGTCGATTCCATAATTACCTTGCAAAACACCAGCAGAAGCCTATTGTGAATGAAAAAGATTTTAATGAGCTTCCTCCAGAATTGTGTTTGAATTTGGGTGTTCCAAGCTCTATGATGAGATCATTGTATTTGATTCCATCTGCCATGCATCGCCTGACTTCTTTAATGCTTGCAAGCCAACTCCGTAAAGCAATCAGGGAAGAACGCCCAGATTGCCCCACTGTACCTGTGTCACTGGTACTTTTATTCCTAATGACTTCAAACTGATATTATGTTTGCATTTTGTACTTAAGATTACTTGCTTCTCTTTTGTTTGTCATGGGTTGTAAGTTATATTTGTAACTTCTTAGTGACTTTATTTTGCTCGTAGATAATGGAAGCACTCACTTCACAGAAATGCTCTGAGTGTTTTTCATATGAGCGCTTGGAGTTATTGGGTGATTCATTTTTGAAATATGTCATCAGTCAGCACCTTTTCATGAAATATGAAAATGAGGATGAAGGACAGTTATCAGCACGTAGAGCTGATGCAGTTTGTAACAAAACTCTTCATTGCTTAGCGCTGAATCGCAATTTGCAGGTATTAAAATGTGATATTTCACTAGCTAATAGCTAAATAAATCTTGGTGCTAGAAAACCTAATGCTGAAATGAGCTGCTGTTTAGTTCTTCTACTCTTTACTATCATTTGCGCATTTTCTTCATTTCTTATTGTTTAAACCTTCATTATTATGGTCTAAACATGTATCAGGAAGTTTACAGTTTACAGTACCAACAGGAATAACTCATGCTGAAATCTAACACAAAACAGCATTCAAATATGCAAATAGGGATAACTAGTGTTGAAATTTTGAGTAAAAGAAAAGAGTTCTTATCAGTTGTATTGACAAGGCATAAATGGACAGGTATTGTGGATTTACACAGGCATACAATTAGATTTTTAAAAATCATTAATATATGTGTTCTTATGAAAATATATCTAATAAAAAATGACTTAGAGGCTTTCCTTAAACTTTTATTTCAATATTTCTAAGTGCCATCTTAGTATTGATTTATCTTATAATAAAATTGAATTAACACTTTACTAAAATTCACATCTTACAATTTCCTAAATATAGACTGACTTTTCTGTTGTGTTTGTCTTCTCAGATTTCCATGTATGTTATTTTGTCTGAAATTTCTCGTGGCTTGAAAACTAGTGACTTACAATATGGACCTTAACATGAAAGGAATATACTGATATGTGTCTTTTTGGTGACAAAAGACGTTTGATTCTTTACATACTTTTTTCAGTTTTCCATCTTGGCTTTGTATTTAAGCTGTTTGGTTCAATAACAGCTGATATTGTTGCTTATGGAAAACCATTATTTTCTTATTTGGAAAAAAAATCATTTTGATGTTGTATGGTTATGGGTACTTGAGTTTTTGTATATTTTTGATATCTAGTCTAATAATTTTTATTTGTTTCTTCTTGACTTACACACTTGAAAATATGGTACCAAGAAGTTAATTTTTATGTTGCTTTGCAAATAAGGGGTACATTCAAGATGAACTATTTGATGTGTGCAAATGGGTTGCTCCTGGGCTATTTTGTAGAAGTGTCATTCCCTGCTCTTGCAACCCAGGAGATCCTAACAGTCTCGAAATGGCGAAAGTTTGTGACAAGGGACATCGATGGATTTACTCCAAAACAATATCAGATGTTGTGGAGGCTTTAATTGGAGCACACATAATTGGAGGGGATACAAATGCAGCCCTTGAGTTCATGAGGTGGATGAACATAAAGGTTGACATTGAAGACAAGTTAGTGGAGATTGCATTCAATCGCTCTTTTGCTTATCCTAGTGTCAAAAATACAAGTTTGGTTGAGTTGCAATCGTGTCTAGGTTATCATTTTGAGAATCCGTGCCTTTTAGTGGAAGCACTCACACATGCTTCAATTAATGAAAATGGAAGACATTCCTACCAGGTAATTTTATTTCTCCTTTACATGGCACAATGCAAATAGTACATTGATAGTCCTTACAAGATGAAATTCTTCTAGAATATAGGACTGAGTGTTACATTACGTGTATGTTTTACAGCGGTTAGAATTCCTAGGTGACTCTGTACTGGATTTTCTTATTACTCAGCATCTATATTCAACACACAAAGAATCATCCCAAGGAATTTTATCAGATTTACGGCAGGCAACTGTTAACAATGAGAACTTTGCCCAAGTAACGGTGAATAAGAATATTCAGAACTATCTTTGTCATCGTTCTGATGATATAAAAAAACAAATAGCAAAATTTGTAGAGGATTTTGAACAGTGTAAAGGTAGTGATTGCCAATTTATATCATTTGGAGGAGGAATGCATGCTCCCAAGGCAAGTTATTTTGTTTACATTGTGAAAAATGTTCCTTGCATATTAAATTGTGTCCTTTTCAATTAAAAGTAATGTAATTTTACCATTTTTCTTGGATGAAGGTACTAGGAGATTTAATAGAAAGCATTTCAGGTGCAATATTAGTGGATACCCGGCTTAAATCAAATGTTGTCTGGGATAAAATAAAACCTATTTTGCCCATTGCTACACCGGAAAACGTGGTACCACAACCATTAAGAGAGTTCTATGAGCTTTGTGATCAGCAAATTAATGAGCCCCCTTTGAAAACCATCACTACAAGAGGGGAATTTTTTGTGGCCACCGTACAGATACAGCTCAAGGACTTCAGAATAGATGGAGAAGGGTTAGCTAAGAATTCAAAGTCCGCTATGACTAAAGCCGCCATAGATGCATTGGCAAAGCTACGGGTAATTTCAAATATTCCTTTCAAGCTATTCTCTCATGATACAATCAGCAAAGAAGCATCAGGCACTAATTTAACTAAGTATTTTGACCAAGAAGCCTTTAGTACATACATGACTATCATAACAAAAGAAGATTAAGTAGTTTAATTGCAACCTTTCAATTTATTTTTACTATTCGATATCATCATACAGACAAGACTGCAAATAATTGGGAATTTCTGATCCCGAAATAGTTGTTTTGTAAATAAGGATAAGGGCATATGTCATGGTCGCCATACCTTTGTCCAGAGTACAACAGAAACGGCTGGGAATGAAGCTACACATTCATCCAATATCTTTTCTAAAGAAAAAACGGTTCGTCTTTCTTACAGATTCTGTTATTAATTATGCTAGCTATGATTTTCAGAGAACTTCTAATGCTTGTAATAGAAATAATGTTTTCATGTTGGGTCAGATAATTGCTAGCAGTCCACAAACAGATTTGGAAGAAGTGGATCAGTGCCGTCGAGGAGAAACAGATCAGGAGAAGAATGTACTTTGTAGCAGCAAATCAATGCAAGGTAAAGACCTGAATCCACTTCCACGTAGATGGATAGAACTTTTAATATATGTGATGCTAAAAATCCCCTATGGGACATCCAGCATTAATGTAATGGTTTTTGTCTGGTTTTTATTTAAGACATTAAATAAACTGAGTTAAGAAATAATTGTCATTAAATTGACATGCTTATTTCTGATGTCCTTGAAAGCTTCACATTCTTAAAAACAGTGTTTTTCTCCTTATTGCAAAACTACATTCATTTTCTTCTCATACCTCTAGAGGTCTTTTCCACCTCCTTGTTTCACATTGGAGATCGTAGGAGTTGGTTCAAGATGGATAACAGGCTGTTTACAAGAAAGTATGAATTGGAAGAGGGAAAGGTAGGTATATGGAGGATGGACGTGCTTACACATTGGCTCTTTAAATAACTAACCACATGTAAAATAAATAAAGCTATATATAGTAGGGGAATGCTATTCACATATGAAGTAAACAATGTTCTATAGTGTTTTGAGGAGAGGAAGTCCCAAAAACACTATTTGTGACATTAGGGATTGCTGGTATTTTTTTGTTTGGAGATAATATGAGACTACAATTGACAAATAGGGAAAATAGGGAAAAAGTTAACACTATTTGTGACATTAGGGATTGCTGGTATTTTTTTGTTTGTTGATAATATGAGACTACAATTGACAAATAGGGAAAATAGGGAAAAAGTTTAAAACTATGGAATTTTCTTTTTCATTAAGGTTATTAAGTATTTGTTAAAACTATGTTACATAATATTAGAATTGAATTGAGAGTTCATATGATTGTGGACATACAAATCAACAAAATTTATTATTTTTATTGTTAATCTATATATATGATAAGTATTAAAAAAATAGAAAGATTTACAACTACAAAATAGTTAAAAATAGAAAAAATGATATCGCAACTAAATCTCTTAAAATTTGACATTTTGCATCAAAATCAAAGTATGAGTTTGAGCCACACTCACGAGGGACTAGTTTGTTCAGTGGTACCCTATCCAATTCCTCACATCTTATCATCAATTTGTGTGGCAGCTTTGTGATCAATATTCCAACATGGCATTGGAGTCTCATGATACTAAGGTGTTTGTCAATATTGAAGTTACACCTAATATTTGTCTAGGGATATTCTATCAAAATTTGGGTCTTTGATTCACTCTCAATATGTGGGACTAACTTATCAAATGGTTCCCTCATTTGTCACGTGGCTTTTCATCAATTTGTGTGGCATCTTGAGGATCAACATTTCATTGTGTTGTTGGAGTCACACAATACTTAGGAGTTTGCCAAACATGAAGTTGCAAGGCACTAACTATATATGACCACATGTTGGGAGGTAAGCTTATTCCGTTTGATAGACTAAATGAATTTGTATGTGGACCTATTCCTTCCTATAAATAAGTCTCTCGCAACCTATAATTTAATGTGAAGAACAAGAAACATCAACTCCATTACATCCTTACCATGCCATATATATATATATATATATATATATATATATATATATATATATATATATATATATATATATATATATAGTCTAATAAGGTCATTTTGAGCTAATGTAGCTCTAACTTAGCCTCTAGTTTGCTGAATTTTGGGCCTTGAAAATTGTAAAAAGTGATTCATTTCTTTCAAAGTTTAGATGCCTTTTTAGTGTTGTACATGTTCTGAAGGCATTTCATAATTTTTTTTTCACATCTTTATCTTAAGAAAAAGGCATTCCTCTAGCCCTTGGTGCATACCAATTGGGATTTAGAGAGTAAAGCAACATTTAAGTAGAGTGTTTATAATGTTCATCTCATTGTCACAATAGGTTTGATAGGCTCTCATCAAATCTCAAATTAGGGACCCTACTATAAATTTCTTGCATCATCTTTCCATGTAAGTAGTTGGACATCTCATGAATCTCTCTAAGTTTTAGGAGAGTATGTATCATGTACCTAATCACTCACTAATGGATAAGATGAAATAACTTTTTTTATCTACATATAATTAAAAAAGAGGATAAGATTCAAATTATAAAAAAATGAATACAATCTTGTCTACACTTTTAAACTTTTAATATTGTGTATGTTGAATTTTGAATCTATTGTAAACCCTAAGTAACCTAACCACAAGCCTAACATTTAGAAACATATCCAACAAACAATAAACAGAGCTCTAAGTCATGCAATGCAAACATAATAAATAAAGTTGTACTGCCACATTCATAATTTAATTAACTACATTGTTCTCCTATACTTCAAGTATTATAAAAATGATGTTTTCTCTCAACTATTTAGCACGTGCAAAAGATGGCATAAAGGAATGGAATGCGGTTGATTGATGTTGATGAAGCTATGATGCAAGATAATGATAAAATAAAATGGTAGCAAGATTGCAAGTAAGAAAGTATTCTCCAAAATTGCCATTAATATTTGCATTAGTATTCTGATTAGGCTCAAATGGGAGGAGAGATCCTCTTTTATAGAAGTCTCCAAAAGAACAAAAAATTGAGATTAAAAGGTTAAAGGATGAAAGGCTAAGATAATAGGGTAGATGGGATTTTATAAGAATAAGAGGTTGATTTGATTGTGATGAAGGGTACACCCCTTACAAACCCAAAGACAACAAAAATAGACAAATAAACAAGAAATGCAAGAAAGAAACACTTGCTTTCTATAATTCCCAAAGAGATGAAATTAAATTACAACATTCAAAAAACAACATGCTATAACCATATGGGCATTTTTGTTACAATAATTTGCAAGCTGAAGCCATTATTTGCACTATTGGAATATCTTATGTAACCCCATTCATCTTCTTTATTTGGATTGTACAATTGCCCTAGAATGTTCTAGAAGGTAAAATTCCCTACTTTTGGGCATTGATGCCCTAAGCGACCAATTTTTGACCTGAGAAAATATGTTATTGGGGTTTTAGTAGTCGAACTTCTATGAACCATAACTTTTAATCCAGATATTAGATATTTAATGATCGTATATTGTTGGAAAACTTGTGATGGGACCTACAATGATATTTGCATCCTCCGATAAACTTTCAAGCCCATATGGGCTCACTAAAGCCCTCAAAATTTCATTTGCAATTTTATTGGAGAAATTTCCTAGAAAAGTAAAAAAGATCTAAAATGCCACAAGATATTGAAGTGATTCTTTCATCATTAGATTTCTTTCATCATTTAGGAGGTCTGTGTAAGATTTTTGCGAAAATGACAACTTACTCAAAAGAGTAACACTATGAAAAATAACAACCCTGCTGACAGTTATTAAAAAACTAAACAATATTTTTGGGTGATGCAAGATTGCTTTTACACCCTAGATGCTCCTGCATCAAACACCCAAGGTAATTTGAGAAGTGATCTTGTAATATCTTAGGTGTTCTGAGGGTAACCAAGATGATCAACACATGCCTTAGGTAGCCATGACAAATCTTCAATAGGTCTTCCTTTCCATTTAACCATATACTTTTTAGATGTCTTATGTCTCTTCATTTTCTGAAGTAGGTGCTAGAATATTCAACTGCACTTCTACTATTTCATCATCAATACCTCCTTC
This sequence comes from Chamaecyparis obtusa, assembly GCA_027943335.1. NCBI lineage: Eukaryota > Viridiplantae > Streptophyta > Pinopsida > Cupressales > Cupressaceae > Chamaecyparis > Chamaecyparis obtusa. The sequence continues at coordinate 5,225,185 of BSBK01001913.1, forward strand.
ATTATAGTCCCAACCAGTGCTGAGAGGGGAGGGGTGAATCAACACTCACTAAAATTTCAAAACAAATCTGATATAAAGTAACTAAAACTGTAAGCAGAACAGATTCTATCACAAAAATAGCTATAACACAATCAAGCAATAAACAACACCAGATTTATCACGTGGAAACCCAAATCGGGAGAAAACCACGGTGAGAAAAAACTTCACAAATTTTGCACTCTTCTGAAGCGTGCCCTATAAGGAGTCTTCCCTATTAAAGGATTACAAACGCATTGTTAGATGCGACCCGGTTAAGGGATTTGATAAATAAGGCCTGTTAGAACCTTCTTGGTTAGAGAACTTAGAACACCTAAACAAATGTCACCCGGTTAAGGGATTTAATACAAGAGACCTGTTAATATGCACCCAAAATACTAGGATTTTGCTATTGCAATTTTTAGACAGCAATAGAGGGTTTGATCTTTTAATGATGGCTTTGCTGAGCCTGATAAGATTAGTATTCTTCTCAACTGAGAATCATCACCGGTCACTGCAGGTATGTTCTCCTTGTGTGCTTCTTTGCACACTCCACTTTCTCTTCTCTCTTCACCTTTGTAGCTTCTTCAGCGTACAGGTTCACTTTTTACTTTGGCAGAATGAAGGCAAACTATATTCATCTCAGGCAGAGGAATATATAGACTTCTCGCCCTTTCTTCTTTTTACATGCACGACCTATTTAAAGATCACCTTCAGATCCATCACCTAGTGGAGTCTCAGTTCACTTGAGAAAATATCCAATGCATGCCATGCTTTTTCCGCTTTATGAAGCAAAAGACAGACGCGTGCCAAAAGCTTTCCTTCACTGGAGATTTCTACACGTTTTAATGCCACAAACTCCGACGTAAAATCCTTCAGTTGCACCTTGCACCGATCTTCTTGATAACACAAAGTCTTCCGGATTTTGTGCAACAAATCCCAGTCAAAGAGTCAGACAACTGTTTGTCGATTGTGACTTTCTGATGCAAGAGCATCCGAGGATCAAGGCTGTTGACTCATATGTGGGTTTTGATTGAGATTTACTTCCGAGGGTCATAACTTTTGACTCGGATGTGGGTTTTGGCTAAAATTTTATAGGTAGTTGTGTGAGGAGCTATTTGGATTGCCGATGGAGCTCAGCTCGATTAGTGGCCGTTTCGACATTTTTTCGGGAGCCTGAAATATCATCTTGGCCTCCGAAATTGGATTTTTGTGTTTTTTTCCAATTTTTTAGAAAGTTGTTTTTGTAATAAATCCAAAATCATATTTTTGATTTCGTAGATTAGTTGGCAATTCATCTTGCCTTAGTTGGGGGCTTTTCTTGGGAAAAATCAGGATTCGTAGGATGAGTTTTGAAAATTACCAAAAAATGGAAAAGTCTATTTTTCTCGAAAATCTGCCAAATATGGTAATTTTTGAATTTGTAATAAGTAGTTGTTTTCTTTCATTGTAAAGGCAGAGTAGAGTTGGAAGAGTTTAATGAAGAATCTATCATTCTAAAATTTCTGTGTTGTGTATTTTTCTGGGTTATTGTTTTGAAGGGTTTGGGCTACATCATTTGGTATCAGAGCCGGAAGATGGCTGGGAGAGGAAGAGGAAGAGGAAGAGGAGGTGTCACGCCAATGCAAATATTGATGTTGGATATGCAGAGACAGATTGAATGACTCAATGAGCGACTAGATAATCAAGGAATAGAAAGAGGGAATGAATCTGATGAAGAGGGAAACCAGAGAGGTGTTGATCAAAATGAAGAAAATATAGAAGGTTGGAAGAAATGAGCTATGAAGATAGAGTTCTCAAGGCTCTAGAAGGAAGAAGTGAAGCAATCAAGATTGACATTTCCGACTATGTTGGTAGTCTTAAGCGAGAAGAACTAATAGACTAGCTAAACAAGATGGGAAATTTTTTTGAATGGAAGTCTACGATAGAAGAAAAGAAGATGAGGTTTGCATGCACAAAGTTAAAGGGACATGCGATGATCTGGTGGGATCATCTCCAGAAGGAACGAACAAAGAAAGGAAAGGATAAAATCAAGACATGGAGCAAAATGGAGAAAAAGCTGAGAAAAATTCTTACCTGTGGATTATGCTCAAACACTCTTCCGAAGGTTTTAGAATTTGAAATAGAATTTGTCTTCTTTGCAGGATTATACAGATGAGTTTTATAAGTTGTCCATCCGTGTAGAACATCAAGAAAGTAATGAACAGATGGCTGCAAGGTATGTCAATGGTTTGAAATATACTATTCAGGACAAGCTAAGCATGCATCAGATCAATTGCATGGAGGATGCATATCAGTTGGCTCTAAAGGTTGAAGAAAAACAAAATAGGCAATACAATCAGAGATATAGAGGAGGACGAAGGGGTACATCAACTCCATATCGGGGAGGTTCTAATCATGGTTGGGGAGAGTCTTTTCAAGGATTTGAAAAACATATAAACACTAGGCAAGATCCTCCAAATCAAGAAAGAGGAAGGGGGTTTTAGAGAGGTCGAGGCTACGGAAGCGGAAGAGGCTGGGAAAACCAGAGAAGGCCTTTCACCTATTTTAGGTGTGGAGAAGGACACAAGGCCTTCGAGTGTTCCAATTTTAACATGCAAGATAGAAATCAAGGAGGGCCATCTAGAGTGAACCTAGCCCAGGTTGACAATGAAGGATCTGAACAAGAAGTGTCTCCGGATATTGGAGAAAGTCTCATGATGAGGAGGACAATGATTATTCCAACCAAGGAGGATGTAGAGGAGAAAGGCATTGATGATTCATGGCTCAGAACCAACATATTTTGGACAAGGTGTACCTCAGGAGGAAAGGTATGTCAAGTAATTGTTGATGGAGGTAGTTGTGAGAATATGGTTTCTAAAGAAATGGTGGAGAAACTAAATCTCCAGTGTGAAAAGCACCCTCGTCCTTATCGGATTGCATGGTTTAAAAAGGGAAATGAAGTCACAGTAGATAAGAGGTGCCTTGTTAAACTTTCCATAAGAAAGGTCTACAAGGATGAGCTATGGTGTGATGTGATTCCGATGGATGCATGCCATGTCCTCCTGGGTCGTCCCTAGCAGTATGATAGAAAGGTTATTCATAATGGGGAAAAGAATACTTACACCTTCTGGAAGGATGGATCTAAGGTAATCTTATTACCTCCCAAGGGTGATGGAAAAAATGAAAGTATGCTATTTGAAAAAGAACTTGTCAAGGAGATGAAAGTAATAGGGTGTTGTTATGCATTGGTAGTACAAAAGGGGAAAGATGAAGACTTGACTATACCACCAAAAGCAGCCGCGGTGTTGAAAGAATATTCAGATGTTATTCCAGAGGATCTACCTGATGGATTTCCCCCAAAACGAGATATCCAACATCATATTGATCTTATTCCAGGAGCAAGTCTTCCCAATCAAGCGGCATACAGAATGAGTCTGACACAGCATGCAGAACTGGACAAGCAGGTGACTGAGCTCATACAAAAAGGTTTAGTACAGGAAAGCATTAGCCCCTGTGCTGTCCCAACGTTATTAACCCCAAAGAAAGATGGAACGTGGAGGATGTGCACAGATAGTCAAGCCATCAATAGGATAACCATCAGGTATCGTTTTCCTATCCCACGTTTGGATGACATGATGGATGTTCTTGCTGGAGCAACGCATTTCTCTAAGATTGATCTACGAAGTGGGTACCACTAGATCTGCATCCGAGAGGGGGATGAGTGGAAAACTGCTTTCAAAACTAGGGATGGTTTGCATGAATGGAAGGTTATGCCTTTTGGTTTATCAAATGCACCTAGTACTTTTATGAGACTCATGAACATTGTGTTGCGTCCCTACATTGGTAAGTTTGTAGTAGTTTATTTTGATGATATACTGATTTTTGGTAAGGGAAGGGAAGAACATCTGCAACACCTGAGGATCATATTGGGGGTATTGAGAAGAGAGAAACTCTATGCTAATTTGAAGTGTAGCTTCATGCAAGCAAGCTTGGTTTTTTTGGGGTTTGTCATTTCTGCAGATGGCATCAAGATGGATCCATAAAAAGTTTGTGCCATTCTTGAATGGTGTAGTCCACGTAGTATCACCGAGGTGAGAAGTTTTCATGGCTTGGCTACTTTCTATAGAAAGTTCATTTGTAATGTTAGCAGCATTGTAGTGCCTGTGACAGACTGCATTAAGGGTCAGGAGTTTTCATGGACCAAAGAGGTTGAAGAGAGTTTCCAATACCTAAAGAAGAAGGTCACTGAAGCTCCAATACTAGCCCTACCAGATTTTGATAAAGTATTTGAAGTGGATTGTGATGCCTCACATGTGGGCATTGGTGTTGTACTTAGTCAAGAAGGTAGGCCCATTGCCTTTTTTAGTGAAAAATTGAATGATGTGCGAAAGAAATATTCTACATATGATATAGAATTCCATGCAATTGTGCAAGCTTTGAGACACTGGAAGCATTATCTAGTAGCCAAAGAATTTGTGTTGTTTATAGACCATATTGCTCGGAAATACTTGAACACACAAAAGAAATTGAACACTAGACATGCAAAATGGGTCTCTTTCCTACAAGGGTTTACTTTTGTTCTAAAGCATAAATCGGGGAAATAGAATCAAGTTGCAGATGCCTTGAGCAGGCGAGTTGTCCTTCTGACCATCATGGAAATAAAAGTGGTTGGCTTTGATGCAATCAAAGACTTGTATGAATCTGATAGTGACTTTTGGGAAGTTGTTGATCAGTTGAAGAATCCAGTACCTGGGCACGCAAACACTATTCAAGGTGAGTATCTTATGCAAGATGGTTATTTATTCAAGGGGAAGCAGTTGTGTGTTCCTGTAGGCTCAATGCGGGAAAATATTATTAGAGAATTTCACAGTAGTGGTATGGCTGGTCATTTTGGGAAGGATAAAATAATAGCTTTGGTAGCAGATAAGTACTAATGGTCAAAGATGAAGCGAGATATCACCAGGTTTGTGGAAAGGTGTCGAATTTGTCAAGTAGCCAAAGGGCACTCCCAGAAAACCAGATTGTACATGCCATTACTAGTACCAGTAGGACTGTGGACAGACTTGAGTATGGATTTTGTATTGTGACTGCCACATACACAGCGAGGTAATGACTCTATCTTTGTAGTTGTGGACAGATTCTAAAAAATGGCTCATTTCATTGCTTGTAAGAAAACTAGTGATGCCACTAGGGTGGCTGAGTTATTCTTTTCTGAAATAGTCAGATTGCATGGGGTTCCAAAAACGATCACCTCTGATCGAGATACTAAGTTCCTGAGTCATTTCTGGAGGACCTTATGGAAGAAGATGGGGACAAAGTTACAGTTTAGTAGTGCTTATCATCCACAAACTGATGGACATATAGAAGTTGTCAATCGTAGTTTGGGTAATTTGTTGTGATGTATTCTTGGAGAGAAGCCCAAACAATGGGATTTGGCATTGCCCCAGGTAGAATTTGCTTATAACAGCTCAGTGAACAAGTTAACTAGTAAGTCACCATTTCAAGTTGTTTATGGTCGTAATCCTCAGGGTGTTCTCGATTTGCTGCAACTTCCCTTGGGTGATAGAGTTAGTGATGATGGAGAAGCCTTTGTAGAGCAGCTCTACCAGTTGCAGGAAGATGTGAGACAGAAGTTACAGGACAACAATGAGCGGTACAAAGCTTCCACAAATGCTACTAGAAGGTATCAGGATTTTAGTGTAGGTGATCTAGTGATGGTTTATCTAAGAAAGGAGAGGTTTCCCACAGGGACTTATCATAAATTAAAATATAATAAAATTGGTCCCTGCAAGATTCTGAAGAAGATTAATGATAATGCTTATGAGGTAGAGCTCCCCAGTGGTCTTGATATATCTCCTGTGTTCAATATTTTTGATTTATATACTTTCCATGGTGATGATGCCTCTGTTGAAATTGAGGATGAGGTAGATTGGACACACTATCCCCATCAAGAAAAGGGAAAAGGTTGCACAGATTCTAGACAAGAAGATTGTTCAGACTCGCCAGGGTGACTACAACAGATATCTTGTGTAGTGGGAAGGGTCGGCACCGACAGATAGCACCTGGATTACAGAATGGGATTTGCGGAAGCTAGATGAGCCTAAATGGAGGCAGTTTGAGAACTGGAACTTGCAAGAGCTGTGTTCTTTTCAAGCAGGGGAGAATGATGCAGGAGCATCCGAGGATCAAGGCTATTGACTCAGATGTGGGTTTTGGTTGAGATTTACTTCCGAGGGTCATAACTTTTGACTCGGATGTGGGTTTTGGCTGAAATTTTATAGGCAGTTGCGTGAGGAGGAGCTATTTGGATTGTCGATGAGCTCAACTCGATTGGTGGCCGTTTTGACATTTTTTCGAGAGCCTGAAATATCATCTTGGCCTTTGAAATTGGTTTTTTGTGTTTTTTTCCAATTTTTTAGAAAGTTGTTTTTGTAATAAATCCGAAATCATATTCTTCATTTCGTAGATTAGTTGGCAATTCATCTTGCCTTAGTTGGGGGCTTTTCTTGGGAAAAATCAGGATTCGTAGGATGGGTTTTGAAAATTACCAAAAAATGGAAAAATCTATTTTTCCCGAAAATCTGCCAAATATGTTAATTTTTGAATTTGTAATAAGTAGTTATTTTCTTTCATTGTAGAGGCAGATAGTTATTTTCTTTCATTGTAGAGGCAAAGTAGAGTTGGAGGAGTTTAATGAAGAATTTGGCATTTTGAAATTTCTGTGTTGTGTATTTTTCTGGGTTATTGTTTTGAAGGGTTTGAGCTACATCACTTTCCCTAGTTCATCAGTCGTGATGAAATCTTTACTGATCAATTTGTATCCTTATGTTGTGCATAGGTAAGTACCTTAACCTGTCACCATCCCTTATACTTGTACTGGTAGCACCCTTTCCTCGGTTCCTGTTACCGATTACCGGTTCCTCTTTCCTTGGTTATCAGTTGCTTTGATGATCAGTTAGAGCTTTATTAGTAACAAATTCAGTGCTTCCTCTTTCTCACTACATGTCACCGTTCTTCAAACCAGTCTCTCCTTATGCTTATTATTGTCAGTTGTTTCTAAGCTGTTGATCTGTCCTTGGTTTCTGACTGAGTAACACTGTGGACCTTCCTAGCCATAACTGACAACACTCTTTGCCAATCAATGACAAAACCAGTTTTCCATACTGGTTACATTCCTTATCGGTTGATGCCAACAATCTCCCAATGCCAACAATCTCCCCCTTTGGCATTGATGGCAAAACCATATCAAGTCATAATATTACCAGATCTCCACTGGTCATAATCTCTCCCTTTGACAATAATGCCAAAGGCTAGTCAGAAAGACTACCTTACTGAAATCTGCTCCCCCTACGAGCATCAATCCTATTCTTCAATCCTGTTAGGATGAGGCTGAATCCTATGTTGAAGAACAATGAATTGATGAACATCTTTGTTTAATTACTAAAGATCAGGAAGGGGCATCACCCCTAATTTACCTCTGAGATACTCAAATGTACTCTTCGATAAGGGCTTTGTGAATATGTCAGCAACTTGTTCTTTTGTGGGAACATATTTCAGTCTTCTTTATTTTGCACCTGCTCTCTCAAATAGTGATACTTTATAGCAACGTGCTTTGTTTTGGAGTGCATGACATGATTCTTAGATACGTTTATTGCACTTGTACTGTCACAATAAATTGCAATGGGTTCAGGTATCTATTCTTGGATTCCTTCCAATATTTGTTTGATCCAGATCACCTGTGTGCAATTGATTGCAACGACAACATATGCAGCTTTTGTTGTGGATTGTGAAATGCAGTTCTGTTTCTTACTTGTCCATGACACGATCCTTTCTCCAAGAAAGAATGCACCTCCACTTGTGCTCTTTTTGTCATCAATATATTACCAGCCCAATCTGCATCAGTGAATACCTTTATTTGGAAGCCTCCCTTGTGAGGAAACCATAGGCCATACTCCTCAGTGCCCTTCAGATATCTGAAAATCCTCTTTACTGCTATTAAGTGTGTCTCTTTTGGATTGTTAGAGAATCTTGCTACAATGCCTACTGCATGTGCTATATCTGGTCTACTATGCACTGCATATTGTAATTTTCCAATCATAGACCGATACACTGTCTCATTTACTTCTTTTGCATCATCTTCCTTTGATAACTTGAGGATAGTTATCATTGGTGTACCAACTGGTCTAGATTCTTCTAGCCCAAAGGATTTAAGAATTTCTTTGACAAACTTGGACTGAGAAATAAAAATACCTTCTTTGAGCTGATGGACTTATAATCCAATGAAGAACTTTATGGCTCCAATCATGGATATTTCAAACTCTTTCTTCATCTCCTCAGCAAAGACTTTGCTCATCTTGTCATCTCCTCCAAAGATGATGTCATCCACAAAAAAATTAGCAATCAGGTTCCCTTCTTTTCCAGTCTTGAGATACATATTGTAGTTATATCCTATTCTTGTGAATCCTATTGTCAGGAGGTATGAATGTAATCTTTCATACCAAGTCCTTGGGACTTGTTTTAGCCCATAAAGAGACTTTTTCAATTTACAGACCATACCACTCTTCTTTGCGGATGAGAAGTCTTTTGATTGTTCTATGTAAACTTCCTCTTCCCATATACCATTCAGGAATGCAGATTTTACATCTATCTGGTATACTTTGAACCTTTTATGAGAAGCATAAGCAAGTAGGATTCTCACTCCTAGTCTGGCCACAGGTGCAAAAGTTTCACCATAATCTAGTCCTGCCTCTTGTGCGTATCCTTTGCAGACTAATCTTGCTTTGTTCCTTATCACTTTTCCTTGTTCATGCAATTTGTTTCTGTAGACCCACTTGGTCCTGATGACATTCTTGTCCTGTGATCTTGGAACAAGAATCCATGTTTCATTCTTCTCAATTTGCTGGATCTCTTCTTCCATTGCTTTGACCCAGTTTTCATCCTCCAGAGCCTCCCTTGTGGTTTTTGGCTCTATGCTGGAAAGTAAGCAAATACTTTCTATAGCCTTTCTCCTGGTTAGAAATATTAGCATGTTTGTCATCTATAATATTATAAGTGGAATGATATGTGACATACCTTGGTAGAACTTGCTGGTGTTCCCGGTCTATATATTCCGGTTGAGCAATTTCTCCAGCATGGTCATGAACAGTTTCATGTTCATCATCTAGAATTGGTCTTATGTTTTCAAGTACATCATCATGCTCCAAGGGTTTGATTACCTTCTCTTCTCCTTCATCAACAACACTTATTTCATTAAATTCCAAATGATTTTCAACATTATGATCCTGATGAATGTCATACTCATTATGACTGATCTTACTTCTCGTTTCTGAATATTCATCAATCTTCACATTGATACTTTCTACTATTTTTCCTGTCCTCTTATTCAGACACTGATCGACTTTACTCTTGGTAGAATAACCCAAAACTATGCCTTCATCACTCTTTGGCTCAAACTTGCCAGAATACATATCTCTTTTAATGTAACATTTGCTACCAAAAATTCTGAAGTAGCCTACACTAGGAGTGTGACCAAACCATAACTCGTATGGAGTCTTACCGGTTCATTTCTTAACTTGAACTCGGTTAACTCATAGGTAGTCTTACCAGTTCCTTTCTTAACTTGAACTCGGTTCAGTGTATACACAACAGTGCTGACAACTTCTCTCGAGAAGTGATGGGGAAGATCCTTCTGAATCATTAGGGTTCTAGCACAGTCAATCAGAGTCATGTTTCTTCTTTCAGTGACTCCATTTTGTTGCGGGGTTCTTGGTGCAGACAACTGCCTTTTTATTCCTTGTTCCTCACAGTAGAGAGTGAACTCTTGAGAGGTGTATTCACCTCCTTTGTCTGATCTTAGACACTTCAAGCTTTTACCGGTCTCCTTCTCCACTCGAGCCTTATAGATTTTGAACATGTGAAAGACCTCTGATTTTTCTCTAAGAAAAAGTGTCTACATTATTCTTAAGAAAATCATCTACAAAAAGCATAAAATACTTGTCTCCATAGTAGCTCTTTGTTCTCATAGGTCCACACAAATCTGTGTGTACGAGATCCAGAATGTTTTCAATAGAAAATGATTTACTAATGAAACTTGTTCCTGTCATTTTTCCTAACTAACAATCTTACAAATACCTCTTTCAAGTTTTGTAATCTCAGGAAGCCCTGTGACTGACTTTTTCTTGCTCACTTTGACAATGCTGTCAAAGTTTGTGGCAGAACCTCTTATGCCACAATCAACTGTTGTCCTCTTTGGTTACAAGACAAATTTTGTTGGTTTTTCCTTTTACTGATGCTATGAGGCAAGCTCCATCCATTGAGTTCAGATAGAACAGGTTCCCTTTACTCTGTCTACCGGTAGCAACATGAGCTCCTGATTGGTTCCTGACAACACAGGAACCTTGCCCGAACTCCAATAGGTATCCCTTGTTATTTAGTTGAGTGACACTCATTAGATTGTACTTGATTCCTTCTACCTAGTACACATCCTCATATATAACTTCATTGCCCAGTGCAATTGAGCCTTTACCTTCGATAGCACATAGAACATTATTACCAAAGGTTACCGATCCGCCATCATTGAGCTTTAGGCTGATGAATTTGTTCTTATCACCGGTCATGTGGTGAGTGCATCCACTGTCAATGATCCAATCATCATGTTGATGAGATCTTGAGATAAGTTCCATTTCACTTATCACTTGGCTTTCTTCTTTTATTGCAACAAAGATGATTTCTTCATCTTCTTAATCTTCAGATTCATTGTTTGTGACTCCTTCCGCAAGGTAGCACTCCTTTGCTTTGCTCTTGAATCGGTTGCTCTTCTCTTTATTTTCATTATCTAGACATCTTGCAGCAATGTGTCCTATCTTATTGCAAGAAAAACATTTTAGTGGAAGTTTACCTTTGTACTTCCCTTTTCCTCTTGGAAATCTCCTAGTGATGAGTGCTTCAAACTCATCTTACTCCATCTCTTCGGAGAGTATATTTTCAACAAAACTTCCAGCTTTATTGGTAGAACTATTACCAGTTTATCTTCCTTTCTTGGTGGAAGAGGTATTCATAGAAGATTTAAAAGTAGTTTCTTGCATGGGCAAGATGTTATCATAATTGCTCAATTCAAATACAGTCAACTTACCGATTAGGGAGTCAAGAGTGACTTGAGACATGGTCACTGATCTGAGCTCTTGAATGGTTAAGGTTTTGATGGCATATTGTGGCCTCAACGTTCTCAATATTTTGCTTATCACATCTTCCTCACTCAGTGTTCCGCCAACGCTTTTGATGGAGTTCATCACTTCTTTGATTCTATTGCTATAGTGCTCAATATCCTCTCCTTCATTCATTCTCATATCATCATATTTGCCTCTAAGGCTTTCTACTTTTTCTCTTTGAACATGTGGGTCACCACCATAGATTGTTTGTAGCTTAGTCCACATCTTGTGAGCAGTTGTCAGATTTTCAATCTTTGCATAGACATAATCAGGTAGTGTACTTGCTATCATATCCATTGCAGCTGTATGCTCTGTGTTGATCTTTTGTTCATCAGGTGTCAAGGTGCTAGTGGGTTCAGGGTAATCATGAATGAGTCCAGTATTGATCTCCGATGGTTTTCATGTACAACTTCATTCTGCTACAGCATAGAGTGAAGTTTTCCTTAGAAAACTTTGTTCCTTCCTTCCTCATCATTTGATCTTTTTTCTATTGCGGTTAAGCAGCTTAGAAAAAAAGGAACTCATCTCTGATACCAATTGATGGTCCCAACCGGTGCTAAGAGGGGAGGGGTGAATTAGCACTCACTAAAATTTCAAAACAAATTTGATATAAAGTAACTAAAACTATAAGCAGAAAAGATTCTATCATAGAAATAGCTATCACACAATCAAGCAATAAACAACACCAAATTTATCACATGGAAACCCAAATCGAGAGAAAACCACGGTGAATAAACCTCACAAATTTTGCACTTTTTTGAAGTGCATCCTATAAGGAGCCTTCCCTGTTAAAGGATTACACACGCATTGTTAGATGTGACTCGGTTAAGGGATTTAATAAATAAGGTTTGTTAGAACCTGCCTGGTTAGAGGACTTAGAACACCTAAACAGATGTAACCCGGTTAAGAGATTTAATACAAGGGGCCTATTAATGTCCACCCAAAATATTAGGATTTCGCTATTGCAATTATTAGAGAGCAATACAGGGTTTGATCTTTTAATGATGGCTTTGCTGAGCCTAATAAGATCATTGTTCTTCTCAACTGAGAATCATCACCGGTCACTGCAGGTATGTTCTCCTTGGCTATTGTGCTTATTTGCACACTCTACTTTTTCTTCTCTCTTCACCTTAGTAGCTTCTTCAGTGTACAGGTTCACTCTTTACTTTGGCAAAATGAAGGCAAACTATATTCATCACAGGTAGAGGAATATATAGACTTCTTGCCCTTTCTTCTTTTTACATGCACGACATGTTTAAAGATCACCTTCAGATCCATCACCCAGTGGAGTCTCAGTTCACTAGAGAAAATATCTGATGCATGCCATGCTTTTTTCGCTTTATGAAGGAAAAGACAAACGGATGCCAAAATATTTCCTTCACTTGAGTTTCCTACACGTTTTAATGCCACAAACTCTGGCATAAAATCCTTCAGTTGCGCCTCCCACCGATCGTCTTGATAATAGAAAGTCTTCCGAATTTTGTGCGACAAATCCCGATCAAAGAGTCAAACAGCTGTTTGTTGATTGGGACTTTCCCTAGTTCATCAATCGTGATGAAATTTTTACTGATCGATTTATATTCTTAGGTTGTGCACAGGTAAGAACCTTAACCTGTCACCATCCCTAGTACTTGTTGTACCAGTAACACCCTTTCCTCGGTTCCTGTTACCGGTTACCGGTTCCTCCTTCCTTGGTTACTGGTTGTTGTGATGATCAGTTAGAGCTTTATTAGTAACAAATTCAGTACTTCCTCTTTCTCACTATGTGTCACCGGTCTTCAAACCAGTTGTTAGTGATTATTCTTGTACCCTCTGATTCTAAAAAAGAAAATGAGAACTAGACATGGGATGTTTATTTGATTAACATGAATCTACTTCTTCCTACAAACCGAAGGACAAGAAAAGACTAACGTTGACAAGGCCTACAAACCTTCTACACTTCGAGCTCCACAGACTTAGGCGGGTGTACCTAATTCAAACATGAATCTGCATTTATGATAACTTCTCTTTGACATAATTTCAACTATGCAGACAAAGAAGGTGGATAGTTCTCAGAATGGTAAGAAATGAGAGCCAACACTCAACCAGTCTTATGCAAGATCCCTATTGCATAAGTGTTCTAAGGACTAGGAAAATGGCATAGGTGACGAGGATAAATCCTTTTTCCCTTTGAGTTCACGACTTAGGCAGGTTAACCGAGGATTCATTCTTCAAATAATCACTAACTTCATTGTATTCTGCAAATACAAATTACAAACATTACATGCCCTTCAACAAAAAGTAAATGTTCATTGATTTCAAATTTGATGGTGAAAGGTGCAATGACAAGCAATGACCAGTGCCTTATCAATTAGGCCACAGAGTCAAATAAGAGTGAATCACCAAAAACTTTCTAACTCTAAACACACAAAACCCAAATGAAGTACCTTACAAATCATTCTCTCATTCCTCTACCCAGAGATCAGATTCACATGTAATGTGAAAGTCTCAGAATTGTGCCAGAGATTTACTCCCTCCTTGAAAGAAACTAAGAACACAAATTCACAGTCACCTTGTAACCAATATATTAGAGTGCCTTACAAACTAACACACAAGAATTTAAAGCAATATATATGAAGACATCACCAATAAAAGATTGGGATTCCACTTTTTTTCATTGAAAATCTCTGGTTCAATACAATTAAGAAACCATGAAAACCACAAAAAATTAGACTCCAAAGTGAGATTAATGCCTCTGCAGTGTTAATTCCACCATCCTTACAACAATCAAGAAAATCAGAGATATAGGAAAATGAAACCAGCTCCAGCCAACTGACAACTGTCCATTCTTTGCACAAAATATCTCTAACTTCTCCAAATTTTATCTTCCACTGATCTTCTTGAATTTCCCACCATGTCTGCAATCATTTCCAACTGATTTGATTCCATTCCTCTCCAAGAAATGATCACATTTTGTTCTGTGAAAAAACCCCCGTGAATGTTTCTCAAAAATTGTATAATAAAACATTTCATTAAACTATAGAGAAGACTATGTAAATTATTTAAATCTGGCTTCCAATTTTTAAACTGCACTTTATGCCCATGATGCACTAGATTTTGCCATGTGTCATCTCTCTTGTCCTATAACCTGCCTTGGAACAAAATCAAAATCTGATCTAGCTTTGTCGTATTCTGGCTCACTGTAACAAACCCTGCACAAACCCTTGATCAATTTTGAATCTCTGGCAGCAATGGCTAGCTTCTCAAATTTAAAACATGGCTGTCGATCATAATCTTTTCCTGACAAATCGGGCGGCTCTTGTTAATCGACAACAGTCAATTAAGCCTTTAAAAAATATCCGACAACATCATCTTTTCTTGCAACTAATCAGAAATGAGCACGTCATCACACCTGGCTATGGACTCACTTTAACCTTGGCAAGCACCTTAACCCTAATTCATCTGGTGAATACGCGACTGAAAGACATCTCCTAGTCGCTCAATATTTTTCTTAACGCAGGTCTAATAAGGAGAATGGGCGACAAAGGCATTTGCGCAATCTCGTAATCTTTTCTTGACCCCTGGTTTGATTCGGCGAATTGGTGATCACCGTTAGATTTTGTCCGCATCCATAGTTCATATTCAATCTTGAAACCCTTATCTTAACTCAACCTTATTTGGTGATCCAACGACTACAGGATCTCGTGATCACTCAATGTTTAATTTAACCCATGCTTGGTTTGGAGAACACGCGACTGAAGGCTTTCGCTAGGTCGCTCTATCTTTTCTTAACCCTAAGTTCTATTAAGCGAACAAGCGCCAGCCGTTGATCAAGATCAACATCAACGGTCCCTCTTCAATCTTTGAGCCTTCATCTTTAACTCATCTTTATCATGAGATCACGCGACTGAGGCAATCTCGTGATCTCTAAACGCTTTGCTTAACCAGGACTTAATTTGGAGATCCAACAAATGAAGCAATCTCGTGATCGCTGAATCTTATCTTAACCTGAGGTTTTAATTGGAGATTCGACGCCAACCATCCGATCTCATCTGCATCCATGGCCCATGCTGAATCTCTAAGCCCTTTAACTTAACTCATTTCTGGTATGGAGAATATGCGACTGAAGGAATCTCCCAATCTATAAGTCTTGACCTTAACTCATGTTTGGTTTAGAGATCACGCGACTGAAGGCATTCTCTAGATCGTCAGATACTTTTCTTAACCTTAGTCACATTAAGAGAATAAGCACCAGCCATTGATCTTGCCATCATCCTACGGTCCATATTCAATCTCCAAGCCCTTACCTTAACCCACATTGACCTGGCAAACACGCGATTGAAGACTTCTCATGATCGCTCAATTTTTAACTTAATTGGGGTTTGGTTCAGAGATCACGCGACCGAAGGCATTTACTGAATCGCTGGATACTTTCCTTAACCTTGAGTTCCATTAAGAGAATAAGTGCCAGCTATTGATCTTTGCAATAATCCATGGTCTTCGCTCAATCGTTGAATGTTTAGGGAATTGATTGTCAGATTCCGAGATCTGGAGAAAGCTTTGTTAGCTAGGTCACTGAATACAAGGCCACTAACCGCTGGAATTAAGAGATCAGGAGGTAACTGTGTTTGCTGAATCGTTGAATACATCACTAACTGCTCAGTCAATCATGAGATATAAAGTCCACCGTTGATCAAGATTTCCATAAACGGTCGACGCTAAGTTGCTGAATAAAAATGACTAATTGCTAAGAACTTGGAGATTCAGCGAATACCATATGACATTCCTTAGTCGCCTGATCGTTGGATGAAATTTGTTAACACTTAAACATTACGAGACCGGACAAACAAAAGGAAACAAAAACCATGTGCTAGAAAAAGGACTTAAGTGCCATGAAAAAATAACACGAAAATAGATCAAGGGTAGGGTTTTTACTTTTTAGACATAAACATAACAATTTTACAAAACCCTAAGAAGAACAAATACCTAGTTTCCCAAAATAAATGCAATTTTTTCACAGACTTTGAAGGTACAGGAAAATTGGCTAATAGTGGCTCTGTCTGGGGATGATGGGTAACTTGTGCCCATGCAAGAACTTAGAATTTCATGGTACATAAGACCAACCAAAGAAGATCAACTTGACTTTCTTCTCACTCTTGAAACAGGAAACCCTCTTATTGAAAGTAAAGACACACAACTGGAAGGAAACCAACTATACAAGGACTTACAATATTTACAAAAAGGTTCAAAGCTTGAAAACTTTAGTAAGTTTTTACCCCTATTGAACATATGATTTTCATCTCCATATAGTAGAGGTAAAGTGAAATTACATCTCCCATCCAGCTTGTCAAAAACAATATGATCCATTTTCAGCATATCACATAAAAGGTAATTAGTATACTCACCACTGTTTGGCAAGACAAAGCCACCAAATTGCCATGAATACTGATCATTTTGTGATATCAAAACAATACACTCTTCATTATCACTGCCATGTTGAAAAAGGAAACACTCAAACTCAACTTCATGGTTGGAAACATCAGCATACTGATCATTAGTTTGCAATAAAGAATAAGTCATTTCTATGTCAGTGTAAAGAACCCTGCTAGCTCTTGGCTCCAGGTAATTAAGTTCTTTAAAATAATTAACATTTTCATAGGATATTTATCAAGAAAATATATAACTCAGGAAATTCTTCACAAATAAAGGACCATAAAATACAGATAATCCATTTACAATTAAAACTCATGAGTCTGAATATTTCAAATTGGTAATTCAAATTCTGGAAATGTTTATTCATTAATTATTGGCACTTGGCAAGGAAAGAATGAATGCTGAATGCTAAAGAAATTCCTTGAAGTCCACACGCATGGCAAGAAATAAAACGCAGCTCAGGAAATAAGTATCACTGCCACCAAGAATGAATTCACAGGCATATAAGGACTCCACGCAGCCAACAATGGAGTCTAGAACCTCACGTGAGATTCAATGCAGCTTCAAGATACCTCGCAGCCACCTCTTAAGGACTCACACAGCTCATTCAGAGTCCCACTTGTCACTTGGAAATCCCATGCAACAACTAGGGCATTAAATTTGGCCCTTTGAATTAAAAATGCAGGCCCCAAGAGAAATAATGTAGCTAAAGAATAAATGAAGGCTGCTGTACAGTCAAAGGCTGCAATCTTAGGAGATACCTCAGCCTCCTTCACATCAATGGCATCTAGGCAAGAGAAAAATGAATTCCAGCTGTAGAATGAACGAATTCAATTTATCCTTGAACCAAATTGATATACATCAGCATCAATTCACAGCCATGAATTATTAGAATTTTTTTAGAAGAATCAATTGCACAATTCACCATCATAGGAATGATTCAAAGTGCTGCAAAGAGGAATTAGTCCTCAAACCCTTGTTGAAAGTTCTCAACAAAAGACTTCATAATAATTTTAATCAAAATGAACAATGAATCCTGAAAGTTCTATTTCGAGTTGAATATATAGCTTTTTCAGAAAAAGCACAATTTCACTTTTTTTTTATTAAAAAGGCTTTTTAATGATAACTTCACTTTATAATATTAAAGTTATAAAGTAATAAAGTCTTTAAATTAAAATAATTTAATTTAATAACGATAACCTTAAAACCAAAGCCACTGTATTCCACTGACTGTGACAAACTCATTTTTAACACCAGAGCCTCAAACGCCAACTGCCCTGACATAAATAACCATTGCCAAAAATAGCTAACTGCTAAAAGTAGACTTACTAAAAATAGCAAGTCTCTCAAACTAGAGATTCCCTGAAACTCGATCCTGGCACATCTGACACTCCGTGCAGACACCCTACTAATCTTGGCCATACCCAAAATACCACATACTAAAAATAGTAAGTTGACCAAATTGACTTGAACGAAGAGTAGACTTGGTAAACTGAACCTCTAGAATGGAATCCCACCACTGGCTCCGCAATATGACCCCCTCTGACCGTCTGATTAGCTTGCGAGGGTTGCCAAACCAAGCTAATCCCAAGGTCTGAAAAACGGGGACATTACAGTCCTCCCTTCCCAAGATTTCTTGTCCTCAAGCAATCAGGAAAACAAACAACATCACAAACCACCTGGATCCCAAGGATGGTCGTAAGCAATGTCTCGATCCTCACCATACTCCTGTGAAGAAAATACCAACAGAACAGACACCAACATCTGAAAAACTGCCCTCAACACCCAAAGTAAGAGCATCACTGAAAACAACATTCGAAGACCAACTGCAGATGCCAATGCAGAAAACAACCCAACGGAACTCAACCCAACTGAAATAACAACTCTGTCAAAACTTGAGTCCCTGTCTATCCAACACTCACACCCAACTGCACTGAGAAAACAACAATGACCAAATGTGTCAGAATCACAGTTATCAACTCTGCCCTCTAATAAACAGTCCTGGGTGTGTGGATAGTGCAAGTAGTCTAACTTGCAACTACCAATTCCATCTGTAAAAGATGGTGCCAATCCATCCCATAATGGATGATAAGAAACTGGAGCCAACCTACCCCTACGTGAGTACAAATCTTCTCCCTGTGGGTCAAAAGACAAATGATGAACACACCTCACTGTATACTACCGATAGGAAGCCCCAATCTCTTTCAATAGCTCATCATTACCAAACTGGGAATCATGAGATGGCTCCAATCTCTGACTTCGCATAACTATAGACTGGGTAGGAACCTGAGCAATCCTCTCAACAAACCCAACCTCAAAATCCCTGTGGGGAAGCATAGTAGATAAAGTCTCCACAATCTTCCCTACCAACCTCTGAATAGCACAAGAGCCTCGAATGAGTATACCCTCAGTTACTCTATAAGAATCCCCTCGCACATCTACACTCTCAAGTAAATACTCTATGAATGACTCGGTGCAGTATAAATTATACGTGGAAGCGTCAACTTTCTCCCCTGCAATCCACAACTCATCCCTCTGAAAAAGTGGCACAACCAACTGTCCCGTGCTATCAGCCATGTGAGATGATGAAATAGATTCACTTCCAGCAAAAGGAAGCAAATCAACATGAGAGCTTGACTCCGCTGGTACTCCTACCTCATCTGTACCAAGTGCTCCCATATCCTGAACATATGTGTCTACCACATAATCATGTTCCTCATCACCAACCGCAAGAGCAAACTCACCACCAACCACCTCAATGTACAATCGAACTGGGTCTGGGGCTGGTGTGGACCGTAAATGCTCCAACTCCATGGTCACCTCCTATAACTGGATCTGCGACTCCTGAAGAGCCTGCTGAGTGTCCTCTAAAACCTCAGTAGTCGCTATGAGCTCCTAGATAAGCTCACTCATCTCCTCCTGTTGTCCATTAGTGCCTCATAAGCTGCACTCCCCCACTGAACTAGGTGATCACGGTCGGCTACCATTTGTAAATAGTTCTATCTCAAAATCTTGACAACCTCATGCAAAGAATGAATCTATGTGAATGCAAGGTAACCACCGCTGGACTCATCTATCATAGGAGCACCCCAACCATAAACAACCAACAATTGACGAGCGACATCAAAATGCTTGAGAGTCAAAGTAATATCTCTCTCATCAACTCGCCACTGGCTAGTCACATGATGACTCTGCACAACGGGCCTCCTATGAACAACCTCAAACGCATTGTCTACACTATGAGAGGAAGCTGTACCCAACAAACTCCCCTCAAGATCACCATCTGTTGGTGTACTTTCATCTGAGTACACATCGACAAACTGAGACAGGCATCGGACACGTCCTCATCTAACCCCGGGCAAACTGCTGCTGAATCCGACTCAACACAATCTCTAGCTACCACGTCCTCTGCAACCATCTGACAGTCCAGATCCTGGGATACATCCTCATGAGCTACCGAAGAAGTAACCCCTTCTCTAAAAGTGGAAGCCCTGGCTGTAACAAACTCCTGCCACTCATAAGCTTCCCTACCCTCATCTGTGAGTCCCTATAACACAGAATCTTGGAACCCACCGCCTCCATATGACAACGTTGAATCTACACCCAAAGTCAGATATAAAAAGCCAGAAACACTACAGTACTCATAATCCTCACTCTCAACATCAAAAATATCTGCGATGCTAGTGTCCACATCATCTATCTGCATCTCCTCTACTAACACTGGCCGCATACACAACTCAATGTCGTTATGTGAATCAACTATACTGTGGCATGAAACTACGTCGCCCAAATCAACTGCAACACTCCCATCTAGAGTGTCATCACTAGAAATCTCCATGCTCACATCCTCAACATAGGAAAAAACCATTGTCTCCTGTACTGATCCCACACTACGACTGCTATCATAAACCTCTGAGCTGTCAGAGCTCATATGCTCCTCGCAGTCATCAGCCAACATCTCACAGGGGGTGTCATCTTCAATGCAACTCACAACATCCTCAAAAGTGTCATCAGATGTGTCTATACTATCAGCTCCCACATCTCCTGTTGAAATCTCAACTGTTGACACGTTACTCTGCACACATGACTCAACGTCAGGCTGTGCACCAATAATGTTGGAGCACGAACTGTCATCAACTGACCCCGCTATAATGCCCAGATCACCATCCTCACCATTGGGAGACTCCGTACATGCCTCGGTCCCATCTGAGGAAGCAACTACCTCCTGAACTGAAGCAACACTACTATATGATATAAACATCTCCAATGATAACTCCCTCCATGGAAGAATCTGAACACTCAGAGATAACTATAACATCAACTGCCTCTATACAATCCATAGTGACTGCTCTGGGAGCCTCAACCTAGTGATGCTCAGCGCTGCTGTCAACCAATGGCACTGAAACATCCATTGGCTCTTGTGCAATAAATCAATGACCAGCACTATGGATGGGAGTAGAAGGTGCGGAACTAGATGTAGGATCATCTACATCATGGACAACTGTCGGAGAAAACTTCAGCTTTCTCCCCTGCAAACTCGATGTCGGTCTTCTAAAGGCAGAGACCATATATCTCATTGCCCTGTCTACTGTAACTGGATCCGACAAACTCTCTTCCAATCTCTGTTGATGCAATCTAAGTCTCTCCATACTTTCTACTAAAGCATTTAATTCCTCTCTTTTTTGCTTACTGCTACGATGACTTTCGAAACTGGGCCTCCTGTATTTATCCATAGCTAGGGAAAATGGAAGTGCTGGTCACTTTTAAAAAACTTCTGAATGTAAATGAATTCAGACCCCATTGGATGGCAAGAAAAAGGCTCTGATACCATTGTAAAGAACCCTGCTAGCTCTTGGCTTCAGGTAATTAAGCTCTTTAAAATAATTAACACTTTCACATGATATTTATCAAGAAAATATATAACTTAGGAAATTCTTCACAAATAAAGGACCATAAAATATAGATAATCCGTTTACAATTAAAACTCATAAGTCTGAATATTTCAAATTGGTAATTCAAATTTTGGAAATGTTTATTCATTAATTATTGGCAGTTGGCAAGGAAAGAATGAGTGCTAAATGCTAAAGAAATTCCTTGAAGTCCACACGCATGCCAAGAAATAAAATGCAGCTCAAGAAATAAGTATCACTTCCACCAAGAATGAATTTGTAGGCATATAAGGACTCCACGCAGCCAACAATGGAGTCTAGAACCTCATGTGAGGTTCAATGCAGCTTCAAGATACCTCGCAGCTAGCTCTTAAGGACTCACGTAGCTCATTCAGAGTCCCACGTGTCACTTGGAAATCCCATGCAGCAACTAGGGCATTATATTTGGCCCTTTGAATTAAAAATGCAGGCCCCAAGAGAAATAACACAACTAAAGAATAAATGAAGGCAATCGTACAGTCAAAGGCTGCAATCTCAGGAGATACCTCAGCCTCCTTCACAACAATGGCATCCAGGCAAAAGAAAAATGAATTCCAGCTGTAGAATGAATGAATTCAATTTATCCTTGAACCAAATTGATATACATCAGCATCAATTCGCAGCCATGAATTATCAAAATTTCTTCAGAAGAATCAATTGCACAATTCACCATCACAGGAATGATTCAAAGTGCCACAGAGAGGAATCAGTCCTCAAACCCTTGTTGAAAGTTCTCAACAAAAGACTTCATAATAATTTTAATCAAAATGAACAATGAATCCTGAAAGTGCTTTTTCGAGTTGAATATATAGCTTTTTCGAAAAAAGCACAATTTCACTTTTTTTATTAAAAAAGCTTTTTAATGATAACTTCACTTTATAACATTAAAGTTATAAAGTAATAAAGTCATTAAATTAAAATAATTTAATTTAATAACGATAACCTTAAAACCAAAGCCACTGAATTCCACTGACTGTGACAAACTCATTTTTGACACCAAAGCCTCAAATGCCAACTGCCCTCCCAGAAATAACCCACTGCCAAAAATAGCCAACTGCTAAAAATAGACTTACTAAAAATAGTAAGTCTCTCAAAGATTCCTTGAAACTCGATCCTGGCACATCTGACACTCCATGCAGACATCCTGCTAATCCTGACCATACCCAAAATACCACTTACTAAAAATAGTAAGTTGACCAAATTGACCTGAATGAAGAGCAGACCTGGTAAACTAAACCTCTAGAATGGAATCCCAACACTGGCTCCGCAATGTGACCCCCTCTGACCACCTGATTAGCTTGCGAGGGTTGCCAAACCAAGCTAATCCCAAGGTCTGAAAAACGGGGACATTACAGTCAACACTTTGCAAACTAAAGTAGAACCTCTCAAGACAAAAATCTGATTGCATAAAACCGGAAACAACTTGTTGATCACTGCTCATATCAGCAACTTCTAGAAAGGAACAAGCACTGTCAATGACTGAATCATTAATCATTTGTAAATCTGAGAAAACACATTCAGATTTATTGCATTCTCCAGTATCAAAATATAAACAAGAACCACCGACACCAGGCTCTTGAAAATCTGAATCCTCACTAGTACATACATCATTATATTCGTCAAATAAAACGTTATCAAACTCATTATAATGATATATACTATCCACTTGCACATCATTTACCCAAATATAGGGAAAGAAAAATCAGTAAATGTTTCATACTTCATGCCATCACTTGTATCATCTTTGTCAAAACTTATATCTACCGTGCATGGGATTTTAGAAAAAGACTTAGGTGTATACCTCTGAAACTCAGTTTCCAAGAGTTTTGAAATTTGCTCACTATTTAGTAAGCACTGGACTTCACATTCTATCTCTTTGGTTTCATTGTTAATGCTGCAAATATCTTCCCCATCTGAAATAGGGGTTGAAATCTCTTGTCTCACAATACCTTGTGTAAAGTAATCACTGTAGGAACTACCATCTGCATCATAATCATATTCTTCATGTTCACACAAAACATCATCAAGCTGAAACAAGGAATCATTATCATCATGCTGAGAAAAAGAAAAATCTATAAACTTGAAAGGGGAGCATTATCGATTGTAGATTCATCTTCTATTCTTTGATATTCATAGATTTCATTATCAGCATCACAGTCAACATTATCAACATCACAAGATTCAACATCCTCAGCACAACTAGATTCAACATATACAAATGAATCTATCCATTCTTTAACATTTTCAAGTGCTTCCTCCCTAAAGGATGTAGGCCAACTGACTGATTCAGGCATACTGAGTTCTAGAAACATATTAGCATATTGAGATTCTTGAAGCTCAATACCCACAAGAAGCTCATTACAAGCTACAAGAAATTTCTTATAGTATGAATGAGTTGATTCTTCTTCCCTTTCCCCTATCTCACATCTTAAAATCTTTATGCAAGTCTGTTGGATTTTTTTGACTTATCAAATAAATATCTCTTTCTTTATTAACATTTACAAGATATGATTGATAACTTTTAGATCTAGAAACATCATCTTGACTCATCAAAGTTGGAAACTCCATTTTAAAATACTGACAAAATAACACACTTTGTTCTCATGACAAAATTCCTATCCAACTTCATGCAATCACTAACTTCATTAAACCACAACATATTTCTGATACTCATTGCAGCAATTGAATCTTCAAATCAGAAATATGACTTAAACTTTAAGACTAATTTTCCCCTTTCCTAGTGACTTGTTCACCTATTTAGGGACTATTTTTTACTTTGATAAAAGATTATCTGGAAGTGTTGTTGCTGCTGCAAAATATTGGTTTGAAATTTCCTTCAAATCACCTTTTCAACAATCGGTAGAGTTACCACCTCTTTGCAGACACTTCGAGCTCCACACACTCAGGTGGGTGTACCTAATTCAAACATGAATCTGCATTTATGATAACTTCTCTTTGACATAACTTCAACTATGCAGACAAAGAAGGTGGATAGTTCTTAGAACTGTAAGAAATGGGAGTCAACACTCAACCAGTCTTATGCAAGATCCCTATTGCATAAGTGTTCTAAGGACTAGGAAAATGACACAAGTGACAAGGATAAATCTTTCTTCTCTTCGAGTTCACGACTCAGGTAGGCTAACCCGGGATTCATTCTTCAAAAAATCACTAACTTCATTGTATTCTGCAAATACAAATTACAAACATTACATGCCCTTCAATAGAAAGTAAATGTTCATTGATTTTCAAATTTGATGGTGAAAGGTGCAATGACAAGCAATGACCAGTGCCTTATCAATTGGGCCACAAAGTCAAATAAGAGTGAATCCCCAGAAACTTTCTAACTCTAATCACACAAAACCCAAATGAAATGCCTTACAAATCATTCTCTCATTCCTCTACCTAGACATCAGATACACATGTAATGTTAAATGTTTAGAATTGTGCCAGAGATTTACTCCCTCCTTGAAAGAAACTAAGAACACAAATTCACAGTCACCTTGTAACCAGTATATTAGAGTGCTTTACAAACTAACACACAAGAATTTAAAGCAATATATATGAAGACATCACCAATAAAAGATTGGGATTCCACTGTTTTTCATTGAAAATCTCTGGTTCAATACAATTAAGAAACCATGAAAACCACAAAAAACTAGATTCCAAAGCCAAATTATTGCCTCTATAGTGTTAATTCCACCATCCTTACAATAATGAAGAAAATCAGAGATATAGGAAAATGAAACAGCTCCAACCAACTGACAACTGTCTATTCTTTGCACAAAATATCTCTAACTTCTCCAAATTTGATCTTCTATTGATCTTCTCCAACTTCCCACCATGTTTGCAATCATTTCGAACTGATTTGATTCCATTCCTCTCCAAGAAATGATGTCATTCTATTCTGTGAGAAAAACCTCGTGAATGCTTCTCAAAAATTGCATAATAAAACATTTTATTAAACTATAGAGAAGACTATGTAAATTATTTAAATCTGCCTTTCACTTTTAAAACTGCATTTTATGCCCAGGATGTACCAGATTTCACCATGTGTCATTTCTCTTGTCCTGTAATCTGCCTTGGAACAAAATCAAAATTTGATTTGGCTTTGTCATATTCTGGTTCACTGTAACAAACCCTGCAAAAACCCTTAATCAATTTTGAATCTCTGGCAACAACGACTAATTGCTCAAATTTAAAATGTGGTCGTCGATCATAATCTTTTTCTGGCACATCGGGCGACTCTTGTTAATCGACAATAGTCAATTAAGCCTTTAAAAAATATCTGGCCACATTATCTTTTCCTGGCAACCAATAAAAAATGAGCACGTTGGCACACCTGGCAATGGACTCACTTTAACCTTGACAAGCACCTTAACCCTAATTCATCTGGCGAATATGCAACTGAAGGACATCTCCGAGTCGCTCAATTTTTTTCTTAACCTAGGTCTCATCAGGAGAATGGGTGACAAAGGCATTCGTGCAATCTCAGAATCTTTTCTTGACCCCTAGTTTGATTCGGCGAACTGACGATCACCGTTAGATCTTATCCACATCCACGATTCATATTCAATCTTGAAACCCTTATCTTAACTCAACCTTATCTGGCGATCCAACGATTACAGGATCTCGTGATCGCTCAAAGTTTAATTTAACCCATGCTTGGTTCAGAGAACACACGACTGAAGGCTTTCGCTAGGTCGCTCTATCTTTTCTTAACCCTGAGTTCTATTAAGTGAACAAGCGCCAGCTGTTGATCAAGATCAACATCAACGGTCCCCCTTCAATCTCTGAGCCTTCATCTTTAACTCATCTTCATCACGAGATCATGCGATTGAGGTAATCTCGGGATCTCTAAACACTTTGCTTAACTGGGACTTAATTTGGAGATCCAACAAATGAAGCAATCTCGTGATCGCTGAATCTTATCTCAACCTGAGGTTTTAATTGGAGATTTGGCGCCAATCGTTCGATCTCATATGCATCCACAGCCCATGCTGAATCGCTAAGCCCTTTAACTTAACTCATTTCTGGTATGGAGAATATGCGATTGAAGGAATCTCCCAATCTATAAGTCTTGACCTTAACTCATGTCTGGTTTAGAGATCACGCGACTGAAGGCATTCTCTAGATCGTCAGATACTTTTCTTAACCTTAGTCACATTAAGAGAATAAGCACCAGCCATTGATCTTGCCATCATCCTACGGTCCATATTCAATCTCCAAGCCCTTACCTTAACCCACATTGACCTGGCGAACAGGCGACTGAAGACTTCTCATGATCACTCAATTTTTAACTTAACTGAGGTTTGGTTTAGAGATCACGTGACGGAAGGCATTCACTGAATCGCTGGATACTTTCCTTAACCTTGAGTTCCATTAAGAGAATAAGCACCATCCATTGATCTCTGCAATCATCCATGGTCTTCACTCGATCGCTGAATGTTTAGGGAATTGACTGTTAGATTCTGAGATTTGGAGAAAGCTTTGTTCGTTGGGTTGTTGAATGCCAGGCCACTAACCGCCGGAATTAAGAGATCAGGAGGTAACTGTGTTCGCTGAATCGTTGAATACATCACTAACTTCTCAATCAATCATGAGATATAAAGACCACTGTTGATCAAGATATTCATCAATGGTCCATGCTAAGTCGCTGAATAAAAATGACTAATTGCTAAGAACTTGGAGATTCAGTGAATATCATATGACATTCCTTAGTCGCTTGATCGATGGATGAAATTTGTTAACATTTAAACATTACGAGACCTGGCGAACAAAAGGAAACAAAAACCATGTGCTAGAAAAAGGACTTAAGTGCCATGAAAAAATAACACGAAAATAGATCAAGGGTAGGGTTTTTAGACATAAGCATAACAATTTACGAAACCCTAAGAAGAACAAAGACCTAGTTTTCCAAAATAAATGCAAATTTTTCACAGACTTTGAAGGTATTGAAAAATTGGCTAACACCAGTCTCTCCTTATGCTTATTATTGTCAGCTATTTCTAACCTGTTGATCTGTCCTTGGTTTCTGATTGAGTAACACTATGGAACTTCCTAGTCATAACTGAAGACACTCTTTGCCAATCAATGACAAAAGCAGTTTGCCATACTGGTTACAATCCTTATCGGTTGATGCCAACAATCTCCCAATGCCAACACTTCATTATACTCTGTCCAATTTGAAATATGAAACACAAGTAAAACATTACGTCCACTTGGCAATTTTACATCATAAATATTTCCTAAATCACACTTCTTCAAGGTTTTGCACAACTCAAATTTCTTCATCTTCAACTTATTATAGGTTCCCAATGAAAATATCTCTTTTTTAGACGAACCATGACTCCATCCCCAATCTAAATTATTTTTATATCTCCTCTTTTGATTTGTCTCAATTTTATACTAAGTATTCATCTTATTATTATGCTTTGTCACCTCTTTATGCAATTTTTTTGGGTTCTCTGCAAAGCTTCTGAATTTAGCAAGTACTCTTTCCTCCTTTATGTATGCTCCTTGTAATGTCCGTTAGCATGATGTCCTAGGTTTTGACCTAATTTCTCTGATTTACAAGAGACTTCTTCCTATCTACTCCTTAGTTGGGATTAGTGTATGTATTTAGTATGCCATGCAAATAGGTATAATAACAATATCTTCATGCAAATGTTGGCTATCTCAATGTTATTTATGCAAGAGTTATTTGACAAAGAACAATTCTGATATATATCTTCAATTCAATATATTAATGATTTGCAATCTGTGCAATTTGAATTGCTTTTATATCGATCTATACAATATGGTGATTATCATTTACTCTTGGTCTTGCTTGCAAGAGTCACGTTTCAAATTCCAATGATGGCTTTATATAATCGCCAACTTGAAGTTATGCTATTGCCTATTCTGATATAATGCTTATTGTTTATGCAATGTTCTCTCTATTTATGTGATCTGGATTTCTTATTAACACTGGGTTACTTCTATGTTAATCTATTAGATATAAAAATATTTGGTTGAATACTTATCCAAGGATAAATTGCGTTTCCCTTCATGTTAAAATATAGTCGCTGATTTTTTTTTTAACTCATTTCTTCATTTCCAAGGATAAACCGTGTTTCCCTTTCAACGAACTCTATAAAATATAGCGTTTGTTGTGTATTTGTTATTATTGGAAGATTGACCAATAACGACAGTATCGATTTTTACAAGGCAAGGTTAAGTATTGAGACAAAATTTTAGTGGTGTAGAAACCTTTGTGATTGTCTGAATAATACAAGGTTGCGTGCTTAAAGGAAGGCACATCAAAAGATCATGAACTATAGCTGAAATGATTATCTAAATTTATTGCATCCTTTTGTAATTATTTATTCATTTATTTTATATTTTAATTTCATTCTATTCTAATTCTTATTTATTTAATAATATTATTCTTATTATAATTATATATTATATTATTATGTTAATAATATATCATATTATTATATTTTTAATCAATTGTATTAATAATATATTATATTATATTATTTTTATTTGTTCATTTATTTATTTTAATTATTTATTATTAAATATTGTTTTAAGAAATGAGACATTACACTCCTTAATTTTGAAGTATTTTTGGGACTACTTTCTATAATATTCTAGAATGATGATTTACTAGTGCTCTTATTAATAGGAGTGTTACAAGTGAATTTTTTCTGTGGTAAGATCAAATCCCATCCTTTGAGCTTATCTCCTACTAAGCATCTCAACAAGTAACTCAAAATCCTATTCTCCACTCCGGTCTATCAATTAGTCCATGGATAGTGTGCTGAATTTAACTTTTTCCTTAACGTTCTCTAGAAACAACCAACAAACTTGGCATCTTGATATGAAACCATGTTCTTTGGTAGATCATGAAGTTTCAATACCTCTCTTCAAAACCACTCTACCACACGAACATCATTAGTCTTATTAAAAGAAATAAAATGTATCATTATTGAGAATCTATTCACCACCACAAAAAATGAATCATTTCCTCTTCGTGTCATTGGTAAACCAAGAACAAAATCTATACTAATATCCTCTCATGGCCTCTCTAGTACAGGTGATGGCTAATATAGCCTTGTTTTTTGAATTGTTTCTTTCACCATTTGACACACTTTGCAACTCTATTCAAATGTCTTCACATCTTGCTCCTATTGTGGCCAATAACAATGCTCACTTACAAGTGTAGATTAGGAGTCAAATTCAAGATATGGAAACCTCCAACAACACAGTTAAGCCATCACAAAGCCTAAATATTATAATAAGTCCCTAAACATTCAAGATAGAGCAAATAATAATGGAAATGCGTACACGATAACAAAAAATAAAATCAATTCAAACTATTAATGTTTTGTAGCTTCAGTCGGATAAACACTATGAGTCAACACTAGTGATATATGTATATATCTTTAGCATACATACATACATACATACATACATACATACATACATACATACATACATACATACATACATAGATATATATATATATATATATATATATATATATATATATATAATCATAATTATCATTATATTAATTACATAATAATGAATAGACATGTCCCTTTGTGGCTCATTCTCAATATAAATACACAAGATTGTTGCATTTGGAAAATAAATACAATCAGATAGTGCTATTACATTTGCAATGATCCTAAAACCTTAACATGGTATCAAAGCCAAGTTGCAAATGTAAGAGAGTAGTTTGTTGATGGTGAATGTGTGATTGTCTCAGAAAATACATTCTTAGTACGAGGACTATATCTCACAAATGCATCATTGGATTTTGTTGAATTTTGGATATGTTGGTGATAAACAAATTTAAAAGAATCTCACTGGAGAGATTGGAGAGAAAATGTCGGGTTCAAAAGTTATGACCGATTGTGTACAAATATATGCAAAAATTTGTAAAAGAGTGAGGTTCCTTCTTTAAAAGCCTAACCACTTGAAGGGAGATCCAATCAAATTAAAGGTTTTCATAGTGTATAGAACCTTTGGATATTCAAGACAAGTCATTTGAATAATTCTAGTAATGTTCAAGAATGACATCATTCTATGAATTTGCATGATATTTTCTATATGGTCTCACCTTACAGAATGAAATACTTGAAATTTATAAAAGATAAGTATTTCATATTTTATTAATGCACATAATTTTTGAGTTTGTAATTCATGCTATACTATTGGTTAGTAAAATATTGTATGCTTCTATCATTGGTATTTACGGTCGAGATAGTTTAGTGAGCTATTTGTAATCTCTCTCTGACATACCTTCAAGAGAGAAACACAAGATAATTGCTTTCAAGGGAGAAAGAACTTGATGTTTGCAAACAAATTGGTGATTGAGACTAGATGCAAAGGGAGTCTGATATTTCAAAAGAGGTTAATAATTTGATAAACTTGAGCTTCAGAGGGAGTAGATGGTTCAGTCAACTTGTGATAGTCTTGATCATATTGATTGAGAGGGAGTTCACTATTGAAGGTGAAACATTTATGAGGTAAATTTGATATAATTGATTATTATACTAATGAATCATGAATATTTTTAATGGGTGTGCCCCCTATGTAAATCATAAGGAAGTGACAACTTCCAAATGATTATCACTTGTATTTGCAGAAGTTATTGGAAGGTGACGATCTTACAATAACTTAAATCATGATATACATTATTTATAATGTTGAAACAGATCATGATTGATTAAATCAACAACTAAGTGTTAGATGTCATTAAATTGACAGTCTATGAGTTATTTGTATAGATATATCTTGTAAATCAACAACTAAGTGTTAGATGTCATTAAATTGATGGTCTATGAGTTGTTTGTATAGATATATGATAGGTTTTTGGTGAATATCATGTGTTGATATTCTGTAGGCTAGTACCTTATTGAGTACTTGGTGAATATCATATGTTGATGTTTTGATAGGCCAATACTCAGAGTATTTGGTGAATGTCATGTGTTGACATTCTGATAGGCCAATACTCAAGATATCAAATGGATAGAATAGCTGATGGAGGCAATCCACTTGGGAACTTGTGGATAGAATCACCGATGGAGGCAATCCACCTGAGAACTTGTGGATAGAATAGCTGATGGAGGCAATCCACCCAAGAACTTGTGGATAGAATTGCTGATGGAGGCAATCCACATATTGAGACTATGTTTCTATTGATTACATCTTGAGGATGATGCCTTTATTGCTTACATCATACGATTGATGTTGTCAAGTGTCTTAAGTGTTGACATTGGATTGATTTATCTTCCCTAGCTAAGAGGGAGTGTTGATGTTTTGTAGCTTCAATCGGATAAACACTATGAGTCAATACTAGTGAATATATGTATATATATTTAGTATATATGAGATGTATATATATACTTAAATATATATATATATATATCTTCAGTATTATATTAAATTTTCTATATGTGTGTGTGTGTGTGTGTGTATATATATATATATATATATATATATATATATATATATATATATATATATATATCTATGTATGTATGTATGTATGTATGATCATAATTGTCATTATATTAATTATATAATAATTAATAGACATGTCCCATGAAGGGACATGTCTCTTCGTGGCTCATTCTCAATATAAATACAAGAGATTGTTGCATTTGGAAAATACATATAATTAGATAGTGCTATTACAAACAATAAAGATATGCAAATAGGATTAAATCTTCCTTGTTCCTCTCCTTCTTGATGCAAATGTGTGGGTTCTCAACTTGTGCTTACTTGGACAACATAAGAATTCAAAGTATATGGTTGCCAATCATGAAAATAAGCCCTCATTATATAGGAATTTAGGATTTCAATTAGGATTCCATGATTGAGGGGGCTATTTGACTTTGATTAAAGAGTTGAACTCAATTGATTAATTTGTTAAGCGAATAGATTGATATGTTAACTTATTTGATTGGAGGGTGAAGTTAATAGATTAGACAATTGATTGGATTGATTGATTTGTCCACAAAATAGATTGATCAGAGGACTTAATAGATGGATTAGTAAAAAAAGATGATTGAAAAGTCAGAAAAAGTGATTGAAGAGTTAGAATGAGACTTAGTGTTAGTTAGAACTAGAAAAATAAATCCAATTAAATAAATAAAGAAATTCATTTAATTGCACATGTGGAATATAAATAAATAAATTGACATTTATTAATAATGAGGAGAAATTGATGAATTAATTGGAATTATTACCTAAATGTAATAAGAACAATGTAGAAGTATTAATTAAATAACATAATTATTTAATTAATGTGAAGACATAGATAATAATTAAATAATAATGATTGTCTAATTAATTTGTAGAATAATACTTGATGAAAATTAGTTAGACATTTAATAATTAAATAATCAATTAAAATTACTTAATTATGAAATTGGGGGGATTATGAATTTAAATTTTGAAAATAGTAGAAAGATGCCAATTAATTAAATAATAAAGAGTATTTAATCAATTAAGAGGTATATTAGTGAAATTATCGTGCACAAGCAATAAGTCAATTTTAAGTGTCTACAACAAGAGGTATGATATTTTCTCATCCAATGCGTCCAACCAATCCTTCACTGTGATTCTCCTTAATCAAGTTTTCTCTAATGGAGCTCCTTAGAATGCACAATTGACTTATTTTAAATAAGATCCCATCTTGAATTATAAAATCCAACCACCTTGTCTAGTCTAAAGTAATAGGCTCCATGCAAGCTCTTTAAGCCTCTAGATATAAACTCTTGAGTTTATAGAACCCAACAACTTCGATTTGCATCTCTTCAACAAACTTTGCCTTCTACTCAAGACATTTGTAACTTTGTTAGACTTTCCACTCCCGTGCTTCAACACAAAATTGTAATTTTGCAAAAAATCAACTCATTTCAAATGCCTCTGTTTCAACTTTCCTTGACTATTCAAATATTATAAAGCTTGATTATCAATAAATAAAACAAATTCTTTTGGAAAAAGATAATGTTTCCATTTCTTCAAGGCCTGAACTATAACTTAAAACTCTTGATAAAAAACACAATGCTATCTTTTGGCATCATTCAAATTTTCATGGAAATAAGCAATGGGCTCACCCTCCTGACTCAAAATATCTCCAATGACATTGCTACTAGCATCACAATCTACCTAAAATACCTTATTAAAATTTGGAAGTGCCAAAATAGGTTGCTCTGTAACTTTTCTTTTCAACAAATGAAAACCCTCTGCTTCCTCTGTAGTCCAATTGAATTTTTTGTCATCTCTCATTATTTCAGTTAGTGGTATACAAATACTACTAAAATCTATGATAAACTTCCCCAAAAAACTTACTTAACCATGAACAAATCTAACGTCGGTAGCACTCTCCAGGGTAGGCTATTTGAGGACATTTGTTACCTTTTTTTGTGTTCATTCTAATACTATCTACTAAGACAATAAATCCCAATTACATCAACTCCAAAAAAATTGCACTTCTTGAGGTTAATCTACAACTTTTCTTTTCTTAACTTTTCAAAGACCTTACGAATATGCATCAAATGCTCCTCTAATGTCTCATTGAAAATCAAAATATTATCCAAGTAAAGAATAACAAATTTACCTAAAAACTCTTTTAGTACCTTATTCATGGGCCACATGAATGTTCTTGGTACATTGGTTAGCCTAAAAGGCACGAATATCCACTCCTTCAAACCCTCCTTGGTTTTGAAGGTTGTTTTTCAATCATCTCCTTCTATAATCCGGATTTGGTGATATCCACTCTTCAAATCCATCTTTGTGAAGTACTCAACTGCACTCAAATAATCCATAATGTCACCCATCCTTGGCAAGGGAAATCTATACTTGATGGTAATCTTGTTTATGACTCTAGAGTGTGTACGCATCCTCCATTATCCACCCTTCTTCGGTGTTGGTACTATAGCACTGCACATGGGCTTAAGCTTTCTCAAATCAATCCCTTCTATAGCAACTCTTGTACTTGTCTATTTAATTCTTCATTTTCTATTGGAGTTTGTAGACACCTAAATTTAATCATTAAATATTTGATCAAACTATATCGTATTAACCATTATTCCAAAGTCCTCATATCAATAAAAAAATTCATTTATTTAATTAACTTCTCCTTTCATCTATAGTCTTAAATAAATTGAGTAATTTAATTTGTCCATAAGGTCATCCCATTTAATTAAATAAATCCATAAATTTATTTAGTTAAGATCCCTTTATCCCGTTTCCTCTATTTTGAATTAAATTTTAAAAAAATCCCCAAAACTCCAATCCACTTGCATCAGTAATCCTTCATTTGATAAAGAAAATACCATCATTTACTTAATTAATCCCCACTTCATCTAGTGATTTATATTGATCCTTATTATATTCGTGGAGGGGAGATGGAGTCGTTGCAGAGCTGCTTGACTACTAAGGTTTTGACAAAAATCCCTTATGGCACTAAGAAGCTTCAATGATTGTAGGGTGATGGGCCTCTGTCATATATGTGGAGGAGAATACTGCGACAAGAGACACACTTTCAGCAGGGAGATTCTTCCTGACAATCATGCTGGCAAAAGGAATCACCCCAAAAAATTATTGGGACACAAGCCAAAAGACAATGATAGGTTGTGGGAGGCCAGGGAACCCATTCCGCTGAACGAGAGATGGCAAACGATCTGCAAAATGTGGATGAGGATAGCGGCGACACACACATGGATGGGGTTCATGCAAGACAAATGGTCGCGATCATGGGGTCTCAAGCTCAAGCCCCTTCATGGTCTGTACAAAAATAATTAGGGTTTTCCCAGTCAACGAGGCCATTTGGGGGGAAGTCTCTGCCCTTCTCCACCAAGAAGATCTTGGTGGCTTTGGACGAAGAGGCAGATGAAGAAGTGGTACATAATTTGGCGGTTTTGTCCAAATTGGGTTTAGTTGAATGGTTTAAAGATTTTTGGCCAAGTCTACAACAACTACATACCTAGATAAATGATAATTGGGAATCCTTGCTTGTTGGTTTTGTCCAAATCTACCTCGCAAGAAAAGGGTTTTTATTGTTATTTTCGAAAAGATTCAAGACAAGAACTTGATTTTGGGCGATCGGGTCTGGTGTTGGGAAGATAAGTTCATGCTAATGTTGAAGTCTTGACACCTAGATCTCAATCTAGGCATTGAAGTTTTAGACAAAATCCCAATTTGGCTAAGGGTTCCTAACCCCCCTCTTCATTTATGATTCAATTCTTGTCTTGAGGCAATTGGGGACTTGCTAGAGAGTTTTCTGATGGTGGATGAAAGCTCCTCAAACATGTATCAATCTACCTATGCATGTATCTTAGTGGAAATAGATACCGCTAAAGGGGTTCTAACAAAAATCAAGATTAAAAGGGTAAAAGTACAAACCTGTGTCACTCTTTTACTAAGGAAAAGGTTAACAACACCAAAACTGTCCAACTTCAACAACATAAAAGTAGCATTTGTATTTGAAATTTGAAGATGATGTAAATTAATGAAATGTGTAAAACTAAATGAAGTTTATGGCGATTATTTTTAAAAAATTATTTGAATAAAAATTGATGTAGTTTTTAACTTTTTAAAGTCCATTTTTTAATTGCTGAAAATCAAGGGTCTAGTTCCTACCAAAAAACTATA
Organism: Chamaecyparis obtusa; assembly: GCA_027943335.1. NCBI lineage: Eukaryota > Viridiplantae > Streptophyta > Pinopsida > Cupressales > Cupressaceae > Chamaecyparis > Chamaecyparis obtusa. The sequence continues at coordinate 5,261,387 of BSBK01001913.1, forward strand.
TGCAAATAATATTTTTTCCTCTGATTTCAAAACATATTTTAGATGCCATGTATAGCTAGTGCATAAAAAAAAAAGATTGTTTTTTGATGTATATTTTCTTTGTTATAACTATTCAAAGTCAAACTTACTTGAAATCGACAATTTTTGTCTCCCGCCTAATTTCCCCTATCAAATCTACACCATTCAAAAAAAAATTATATATTCTTGAAGAGGGCTCTCTCCTCTAGTGTTAAATCTAATTTTTAATTTTTTCTGATATGATTTGCTATTTTTTTTCTTTTTTCAAAGCAAGATCTTCTCGAATGTTAAAATACCTACTTGCAATATTTTAAAATTATAATATAATAGATCTAATGAAAACACTATAAAACTTATATGACAATAATCTTGACTCTGAGCTCTACAAAAGGGTATTTTTATTTTTTAAATAAAGTTGAGTTTTTATGGAGAAATCAACTGCAAAAGTGAGAAATTCTGTAATTTTGCAAATTTTGCTTATTTGGCTGCCACATGGGATGCCACATAAGTAGCTTCGACTAGACCTATTTCGACTGGAAAAGGTTTGACTGGAACCCCCTACATATATATGCACCAATTCTTCATTGATCTAACATATTTTGCTTATATTTACTCAATTTTCTTGTTTGGACAGAACTGTTTTGGCCGAAACATGTCTACCACGTCGACGCCACATGGCGCCACCTATGTGCCACGCATGTTTGACCATATAGTGTCTGGTCAAACCATGTCTGACCGAAAGTACCTTCAACTAGAACTCGTCGGTTTTCCTCTACTGCTATACAACTTTCTACTTTTACCCAAAAACTCTAAAGGATGTTGGGTACTTACATTAGATTATGAAGGAATCTCAATCAAATGTAGGAAATGCTTTCAAATAGGCAATGTGGCTGCAAAATGTGATAAAATGAGATCACAAAAGGAAGTCTCTTGGTGGAAAGATGCTAATCTACAACACTATACTATACAAAAGAAAGGGGGGAAACAAAAGAGCTTCTCCCAAGTTGTTATGGGGGAGAAGGTACATAAGTCATTGGGGTGTAGTGCGCAAGATGTTCTTCCTACAACACAAAGAAAAACTACCATGTTGGTGGGGGAAGATAGGGAGTTACAACCAACCACTGGCGTTACAAAAAATGGAAATTATCAAGCTCTCATGCACCGAAAGTTACTACAGTTGGGGAGAGCTAGACCCAATTAGACACCTCAGAGACAAAGGATCATGGGTGATATCTCAACAATTCAATTGTCGGTTGGGAGACAAAGGCTGCCCAAATTGAAGATGGTTGACATACTGTGAAAAGGAAAAAGGAGAAGCAGAACAATGCATCTTTTGATATGTTTCTTCGATCTCATACCAAGGCAAGGGATAAAATTCAGGTTTATTAGGAGTAATTCTATGCTTGCATATTGTTGCCTTATGGATCTGTTAATGGATCTATGTTCTATCACTTCAGGGATGGTGGTACCCTTGCTATTACTACCCTTGGACTGGGGCAAGCATCTCCCGATAAGTTACTATTATTAATAAAATAAACTTTTTAGCAAGAAAAAAAAATAATCCACACTTATACCACTTGGAATTGAGAAAAATTTAGAATTCCTCCAGTCATCCTCTCTCCTTCCAACACATCCTCCTAACTTTCCCACTTTCCCTCTAATCATCTTTCACTAAGTCTAATCCTCACTTAAGGATGTGCACATTCCTATTCATAAGGATTAGACAACAAAGTCAACCCCTTGTCCACCTCGGCCTTAACACCCAATCATATTTGGTATGGACCACATGGGTACCTTACACTTTTGTCCCTTCCAAAGAATATTATATTCTTTGTTGTATTCTCCAACATTCCTTTGGATTGTGAGGATGATAAATTCCTTTATGGAAAATCTTCCTCCCGACCCCCACTTTCGTCTCATCCTCTCCAAGGTTGACAAGTGTCAGCCTCTTATGGAGTGTGATAACCCTAACCATTCTCCACCTTTGATCTTCTCCTTTCCATCCTAGCCCTTCATTCCCATTCTTCTACTCTTAACTAAAACTCTTGCATCTAATTCCCATTTTGTAACTTTCAACTTATGCAACTACACTCTCATCTTGAGCAATTCTTGTGCAACTTTGAGCTATCTATCATCATCCTTTGCAAGCTTGAGAAACTATTGAGAATTCTCATACCCTTATGCTATCAAATTCGTGATCACACATACAACCAATCAACGTTGGGCAAATCGTTGCATCAAGGAGACTAAAAATTGGTACTTGGGTTTTGCATTTCTTGTTGTTTTTAGTCTTCTTTTTCTAATCATGTATTTTTCTTTAAAATTGTGATTTAAGTATGTTTTACTAATTATTGCACTCTCCTTTGAATCACATTTTTCTTGCACACATTTTGGCATGTTTAGTGGGACCCATGCCATAGGTTCATAACTAACAATTTTCGGTGTTTTTAACACTTTTAAGTTGTAGGTCTCAAAATTTGCAAGCAGATTAGTGGATTAACCTCAAATTATTCATACACTTAGGAAGATATTCCACGGGAAACCTTTCCAATGCCCTATGAAAAAGTGGATATGCTTTGCAAATTGGCAAATACACATTGGATTTTGGTGGATCTATGACCCAGGCAAATAAGAACTCAATTAATCTTTTCAACATGCACATTCAACAATCCTACTTGGGTGGATTTGATTTGGCATACTTGTGAATTCTTCTCTAGTATAATTTTTTGTATTTTCTGCAAATCACCATATCCACTAATTCCTATTTGGGTAGATTTGAACTTCATTGGTCATATACACCCTATAATTGAGTGGATATGCCATGCTTAGGCAGGTACACCACCTGTTTGAGCGGATACACTCTGTAGTTGGGTGGATTTGCCTATAGTTGGTAGATTTTCGATGTCTTTGGATAAATTTTCCTCAGTTTGGTGGATTTGACCCATGTATTGGTGGATTTGCTCTTCCATTGATTTTTTAGAATGATATATTATGCTTTGATGGACTAATCTGCTAACTTTGTGTTTGTGCTTAACTTAGCTTTGTAGAAAAGTTGCTTTTGCTTGTCAAAGAACCCATAAGACATTGAATTGTTTGCTTGTAGGGCAATTAAAAGGGGGTTATTTTCAAAGCAATCTTAAATAAAATGAGCATGTGTTTGGTAGCATAGATCATACTTCAATTTCTAAAGGGAACGAATGCATGTTTTGAGTGTTTGTTATGCTTGTACTTTCTGTTAGGGTGGACCTACCTTTTATATGAAGTATCCTCTCCCATTTCCTTCACAAACCTTGGGCATAAGAGAAACATATAAATAACACTTGAACTTTTCATTTTTAATAGATGTTTCCTTGAGGATTTCATCACCTCATATTTTTTGCTCGAGTGGTTTTTCCTTTGGATTTCTATATAAAAGGGTAGCATGTGACAACTTGTCCATGCTAGTGTAGTACGACCAAGATGCACTTTGACCATGGGTCATTTGAGAAGAGTTGTTAGAGCTTTTAGCGACTTGTCTTGCGAGCCTGAATGTGGTAGTGTCCCCGAACAGTGACTATGAACCTTTATTTTTAGAAGCCCAAAAAACCCATGCTTGATGGTTTAGGGTGTGTGGATCTTACCCTATAGATACTCCTCATGCACCCTTCATTTGAAGATAGAAAACTCTTCGGTTACAAGATTTTTGAATCTTTGGGGTAGGAGCGAAGGTGTGCTAGTGTCGTGTAGGGGGGCAAGCACCATCTAATCTCTATACATTCATTTCGTTTGTGGTATTCTATTGTTGTGAGAGCTCCTCAATCAAGTAGTATCCTTATTCTAGCCTTAAGTTGTACTTGCTTCCAAGTTTTTTCTTGTTCATGCTAGTTATATGTTATCATCTTGGGCTAATCTAGGCCCTATCCACTTTAGTATGTGTCAAAAAAATTGTTCTTGTACTTGTTGTGTTTGTATCATACATTTCTTTTTCCAAAACAAGATAGTTTATCCTAGTGTCTATCAAAGTCTCTATCCGATAGATATGCTATAAGGTTGGGCGCAGATGTGCACTATCCATTGGTAAGATTAAATACAATTAGCATAGTCACTATTCACTATTCAATAGATTTGCATACTTGTCTGAATGATTTTCGTACTTGTTGGGCGAATTTGTAGGTTTGGTCTTGTAGAAACAATCTTGTCCTCCCGTAGAATTGTCATGTTGATTGGCGGATACACTCTATAATTTAGCGAACCTACCTATTTTTCTAGTGGATTTTCCACCTACTTTGGTAGATTTTTCCATTTGCTTGAGTAGATAAACCGGTTACTTGGCCAAATTTGGCCCACTGACCAGTAAAACTGACTCCATCAGTCCTTTATACCCATTTTTGTAGTTTGGCAGATTCACCATGTGGATTGACAAATTTTCCTATCTTGATCCAACAGTTTTGCCACCTAGATTGGCAGATTTTCTTATGTCGATCCAACGAATTTTCCACCTGGATTAGAAGATTTTCTTGTCTTGATCCAATGTATTTGCTTTATGATTTGGCTAATTTTCTTGTTCTTGTCTAGTTGGTTAGTTTCTTGTTTCAATGGATATGCTTTGTGTTTGGGCATATTTTCTCTGTTCTTGAGTGGATCTGTCTCCTTTTGCATTGTTATAAGAGAATATCCCTGAACACTGTCAATTGATCTACAAGATTATCTTTTTGCGAACAAGTCTAATATCCTCTTTAGGGTTGCATATGCATCAAGTCTCTAACATCCTCTATCTTGCATTTCACATAGTTTAGAGTACCATTGCATTATCCAAAATCATCATATCAATAAAATCAAGTCTTAGTACACACTTGACCTCATATTCCTAAGTTGTTCATGCCTACATCTTAATCAATCATCATCGCACAACTCCCTCTTAGACTAGCATTGTCTAGAGTAGCTAATCCATCATTGTTTTCCCATCACCTTGGTCTAAACATTTAGTTAACATTGACTATACTTCACCTAGGACAATCATTTTGTGTTACAATAACAATCTTATCCATCTCATGCATCATTATGTGTTTAAACTTATTAGATATTGCCAATGCATGGGGAGGTGATTGAGACATTTAATATGTTTAACCACTATGTTACTGAATGGACACTCATACTGTTGTCATTTGTGTTTTGTCACTGATGTCAACATATGTTTCTGTGAAGGAATTAGACTGGTAGTCACAGTGTACAGACACTATATGGATGTTTTAGATGTTGCGAAGATAGATGAGAGTTCAGAAGGATGTTGTGATATTATATCCAAGGTCGCATCATGTAACGTTTCATATTGGATGAGTTACATATGTTTTGGTGAAGACTGGTCACTAACTATGACAGTGAGAAATGACAGAGTTAGTCTTTGACTTTTGTGTATAGCTTTCTGGTGATGCAGAATCATTGCATGCAAACTTCAAAGATGAAAAATAGAGTATTGGGGAATGTTCTATGAACTGAGCAAGGTATGGAATACAAGATGACGTCAGCTATGGCGTGCACTCTGAAAGGTGATCTATTTGGAAGCCGACTACAAAGATGTAGCATGTATGATGGATGGCGAACTTGAATTAAGGATGTCGGTCCTTAATTGTTGTAATGTAATCATTGTAGACTTGTCCTAGATACCGTGTGCATCTTAGCAAGGGTTTATGTAATTGTTTCTAATTATGCAATAAGTTTCTAGATTTGATTGTGTAAGTTTCTAATTAGAAAAGCCTTATGAGCCTACCTGTTTATAAAAATTGTAATAAGGTATAAATGAAAGGTCTTTTCTTTAGAAAAGTGTTGAATCACAAGAAGGTGATATAGTGAGATTGTGAAAGCTGCAAGCTTGTGTCTATTGTATGTAGAGAATAGGTTTATTGGTGGACTTAATTGGAACTGATCAAGCAAAGATAGTTGTTGCCAAACAATTCAAAAGATTGTGTATTTCTTAATATACACTTGTGTTGCGAACAATGAGTTTTGAAGGTTGACTTAACCTTCTTTGGACAATGAGCCTTGGGCAATGAGCCCTCCCTTTTGTTCTTGACTCCTAACAAGGTCTGTCCTCTAACAAGGACTATGTATTGTAGTGTTTCGATAAGCTCCTAATAGGGCTATATCTTCTAACAAGGATAACTATACTCTCGGTACATCATTTGTGGGTGCTAATTCCCATGGGGGTTTTTACCTTTAACAGGGTTTCCTTGAGACCAAAATATTGTGTTATTGTGTTGCATTCGTTGTGTTCATTGGATCTGATATTGTGGTGTTTAAAGCTTAAAGTTTAATAATTTGTTATACAACTAATTCACCCCCCCTCTTAGTTATATTGTGGACTGTTATTCCTAACAATTGGTATCAGAGCTTGTGGTCCTCAGAGAGAAAGCTTAGCAGCTTGAGGTGATCTTGGAGATGACATTCTATAGGAAGGATAGTCTGAAGTTTGATCCTAAAAACTTTGACAGTTGGAAGAACAAGATACGAACTCACCTATTTTGTTTGGGGATCGACTATTGGCTGATTACAAGGAACAAGATAGCTATAAAGACCGAAGATGAATTGACAACTGCTTCTAAGGATGAAAAGAAGATATTTTCATTGAACATGATTGCAAGAGAAGCACTGATCAGTGCACTCTCTGAAGGAGAGTTTACTGAAGTTAAAGACTTGGATTCGGCTTTCCAAATTTGGGAAAGATTAGAGGCACTATATGAAGGAGACAAGTATACCAAACAAGTGAAGTTACAAAACTAGAAGACAAAGATGGAGAAGCTGCAAATGAATGAGGATGAAAGCATTAGGGCCTATATTCAAAGGGTTATAGAAGTTGTAGTTGGAATCTGAAATTGTGGAGGCACTTATGATGAAGAAGAAGTTATTGCGAAGATCCTCAGATCACTAACACCTTCTTACAAGTTCAAGGCTATGTCTATTGAAGAAACTATACCTCTGATTCTGAACTTTAGCAGAGATGTTAATTGCAAAGCTAACTACTTTTGAAGCCGCATAATTAGGAAAAGCTGTATCTAAAGTTGAATTTGCATTTAAGGCATCCGCACACAAGAAATTGTTTGCACTTCCAAGCACCAACAAAGAAGACCTAAAAGAAGAGCTTGGTGACTATGCCGAGGAATAGGAACAGATAATGATAGAAGAAAGAAGGATGGATGAGCTTGTTGCACTGATTGCTAGAAGAGAAAAAAGAGGTAAGGGCAAGTTTTAAGGCAAGTTACCCTTGAAATGTTTTTCACGCAATAAGGTAGATCATTTTGCATCTAGATGTCCTACAAGAGTTTCTAAGTACAAACCTAATTATGAAAAGATTAAAAGGGATAGAAAATGTTATTATGCTAGTGAAGGAATCTTTGATGATGATGATTTAGATTGTGAAGAGATTGGATTTGTTGCTATTAGAGATGAACCAGTACATGAAGAAAAAGCTTTAGTATCTCATGTTGACAAGAAAACTGAATGGATAATTGACAGTGGTTGTTCTTGTTATATGACTGGTGATAAGAACAAGTTTGTTAAATTAGTAAAGTATGATGGAGGTGTTGTGAGGTTTGGGGACAATCTCCCTAAATCTATCATAGGAGTAGGATCCATTACTCTGGATGGAATGACTAATACAGACAATGTACTGCTTGTTGAAGGATTGAAACATAATCTATTGAGTGTTGGACAGATAATGGATAAAGAATTTCAATTAAGTTTTGTTAATGGTAAATGTTTAATCAGAAGTAAAGAAGGAAAACTGATTGCTATCGGTTCAAAATCTAGAGGTAATGTATTTGAACTAAACACATCTGGAGCCTCTTGTTTTGTTGCGAAGGTAGATGATAGTTGGTTATGGCATAGGAGATTTTGTCATGTTAATTTTGATAACATTGTGAAGGCAAGTATGGCTAATGTAGTAAGAGATCTTTCAAAGATTGTGAAACCATGTAACACTGTATGCAGAGAATGTGTTATGGGAAAGCAGACTAGAAGCAGTTACAAAAGCAAAGGATATACATCAAAAGGAAATTTGGATCTGGTACATATAGATCTGTGTGGACCTACAAGAACAAAGTCATACTATGGTGAAAGGTACTTTATACTCTTTGTTGATGACTTTTCTAGAATGATGTGGGTTACTTATTTAAGAGAAAAATCAAAAGCATTTGATAAATTCAAGTTGTTCAAAGAAAAAGTAGAGAATGAATTAGGTTTAAAGATCAAGTGTTTAAGGTCAGACAAAGGTGGAGAGTTTACTTCAGACTTATTCAATTTATACCACGAAGAGCATGGGATAAATAGACAAACATTTGCTCCTAGGACTCCACAACAGAATGGGATAGTAGAGCAAAGAAACATGACTATACTTGATGCTGCTAGGACAATTTTGATTGAAGGAAATGTATCTCATGTACATTGGAGAGAGGCTATTGGAACAATAGTGTATACACTGAACATAATTCAAATAAGAGAAGGTACAAGTAAGATTCCCTATGAATTATGGTTTGATCACACTCCTATTGTAAAATATTTCAGAATATTTGGTAGTAAGTGTTATATCAAGAGAGATGATGAGTTAGGGAAGTTTGACACTAGAAGTGATGAAGGAATCTTCTTTGGTTACACTATTAAAAGAAAGGCTTACAAATGTTTCAATCTGAGATTGAGGAAGATGATTGAAAGTAACAATGTAAGAATAGATGAGATGTTTCAGATACAAGAAAGAATGTATGACAATAATCAGATTTCAAAGATAAAAGAAAGTACTACTACTGCAGAAGGAGAAGAACTTTTTGAGGAAGAAAGTGAAGCTTGTGATGCTAGCACAAGTAAAGCTACTGAGACTCCTAAAACACCAAGGTATGTAAAGAATAACTATCCTAAAAATCAAAATATTGACAATACTAGTTAGGGAGTGCTAACTAGTTTTGGCAATTTGGCTGAGTTGGTTACATAGATGTTGTCATTATGGAAACATATGTTCTACATGAAGATCGCACAGGTCAGAGAGCTAGTATGTCAGAGTGCAATGCAAAATTGTCTAAGTATGAGATAGTGTGTTTTTGCCAGCAAACCCGAAGACAATTTTGATTGGCGATGTTGATTGGAGTAACTTTAATGATTGCACACTTGAACATAGACACTATGGTGACTATTTAAGATTCAGCTCAGAGCGCAAGTCAGTACGACATCTATGGAAGAAGTTATGATAGTTTTACTAAAGACAGTGTTAAGCCGACATGACAGAATATGAAGACATAATTGATAAAGAGTTAAGGGATTATTTTGTTTATCAAAATAATGACTTAACAATATAAAGCAACGACATCCTAGATGTTAACCCTTGGATAAAGATATTTTGTAATATGATAGCCGAATGGAAAGTTATTAATCTTAATAACTTGTATAAAGATATGTAAAGATGTAATTGTAAAAAGAGTAACGAATGTATGTAATAGCAATAGTGAAAGAGCAGTGAATAGATATTGATGCAAGCAGTATAAGGTTATGTACCTTGACCTATTTTTGTAATCAGTAAATATTGTATATTACTTGTTTGGGCAGTGGGCTCATTTGGTAATCACATTTTGTACTACCAACTCCTAACAGGGTTGAGGCTTCTAACAAGGCCTATAGTCCCTTCATCAAGACTGAGACACTATACGCATGTAATAGACTCCTAACAAGGTCAACATCCTTAACATGATACTTTTGATTAGTGGATCTTTGTGGGTACCATCCCCACGAGGGTTTTCCATTGGCCAGGGTTTCCTCGAGCACAAATAATATGCTATGAGTTCTTTTGTTTTATTGCTATGCATGTTGTTTAGCTTTCTATGTTATGCATGCATTAAGATAATCTGTTATATCCATAATTGGAAAAAAGTAAAAGTTTGTAAATTACTGATTCACCCCACCCTCTCAGTATTCCCTAATTCTAACAATTGGTATCAGAGCTTAGTTACTTGGAAAAGAATCATTCAAGGAAAGCCTAGTAGCTTGAGTAAGATCTTTATGGATATGGATTAGCTACAAAAGAATCTTGAAGAAGCTCTTGAACAGATTGATATGCTTACTGAAGAAAGAGATACTCTAAAAGAAAAATATGATGATGCAAAGAACCTCATTGAGAAACTAAAAAAGAAGTTGGAAGATCTGAAATCTGAAAAGGAATCTGAAATTCACATTGAAGATTGTGATGACAACTTAGAAAAAAAATATGAGATCCTTAAACATGAACTGAAGATAGCAAATCTGAAGCTAAGTCTGAAAGATGGAAATGGCAAGAATGAAGCAAATTTGAAATTTGAGAATGAAAATCTTAAGCTTGAAAATGAAGGGCTAAAATCTAAACTTGGTAAAGTAACATTTGAACTTGAGAAAGTCAATTTGCAGTATGCTGAACTTGAGAAATACAATACAATTGTGAAAGGAGAACTGACTCAATCTAAGCAGCAACTTGAAAGACTATATTCAACTAGTGAGAAGATTGATGAACAAATATATTATTAAAAACCATTCTATGATAAAACTGGTTTTGGATTCCGCACTTTTAAAGCAAATGAAGAAAGCAAGGAACCAGATTTGAAAATATTTGAAAGCATAGATGAGAAGAAGCACGATGAGATTAACAAATTTGAAGATACACCTAAGGAAGAAGAACCACCTAAGCAAGAGGAATCACTTAAAGGTATGCAAAAAGAATTAAAAGGTAGATGTTTTGCTTGTAATACTATTGGTCATATGAAGAGAGATTGCACAGGTAAGCAATTTAAACCTCTTAATGGTTATTGTTATAATTGTCAATGTTTTGGACATAGAGCTATTGAATGCATAAAACTTAAATTTGTTGAGAATAACAATAGTAGTAGAATGTTTAGAAATACTAACCATGCAGATAAGAAACTTATTTAAGATATGAACAAAAGAAATGGAGTAGTATGTTATAGATGCAACAAGGTTGGGCACATTGCTAGAAATTGCAGATCACAGATTAATCAGCCTGGACCAAGATATGGAAACAATAGAATAGTTTGTCAGATATGTAACAAGATTGGACATACAACAAGGTTTTGCATAATGAACAATAGTGTTTTTCATACCAATCCTAACCCTAGAAGTCATGCAAGAAGGAATGAAGATGCAAGCAATAGTCAGAAAGGATGCTGTTGTAATTTAGATAAAGTAAATTTTGTTAAAAGCACAAATCGAGGAGACATATTCAGCACTGAAGGCAGTCAGAAAGGTGAAGTATTAAATGGTAATGATGAATCTTTACCTAACCCATCTCAAAATACTTAATTCATGAAAATTACAGTAAAATAGGAACTCAGATTAGTGTAGAAATTGATATATGATGAATTGAGTCTTGCGTAGTTAATGCAAGGTATTATATAATGTTCTAATGCTATGGTTAAGAGCGCAAAGAAAAATATTATGTTTTACAAGATCGCAAAAAGTTTTAAGTTTTGCAGGTTAACAGAATCAACTTTTTGGAAAGAAGCGACAAAATAATTGAATGCGATGTTAGATCTAAGTGAGATTGAAATGATAAAAGGTCATGAATGGTATTATTTGATCATCAAAGTGAATAGAAGTGTTAAGGACATCTAAGTGCAGTGATTGGAAGCGTTTTGCAAGGATTTGGTGAAGAATTTTTGTGTCGAATCTACATAAGTGCTAAATCGTGGAATTGAGGTATTTTACTTTGAAGATGTTTAAATCAGTTAAGGAACTAGAGGAAATCATGGATATTTCTATGATTCACAATGTTAGAGATAAGAATAGACCTAAGGTGAAAAGGGAACCAGTAGAACCCTTGGAAGATGATCGAAGGTTAGCTTTATCATCTGTACTAGACAGAGTTTTACATCTAGAGAATGTTAGAAAATATTTGAGATGTACACTAGAGACTATCAGTGGTAGTGGTTTCACAAAGGAATATCAAAATATCTATAATCAGGACATGTCATTGAAAGTAGGGTTTGAGCATTTGAAAGATAATGAGATCATTAAGTATTCTTTACAATATGAATTTGACAATGAAGAATGTACCAAGATAATCCTAAGCAAAATTCACAATGGAAAGTTTTGGTTAGATGACAGAGTGATAGATATCGCAGCTGACTTAATTCATGAGGTAACTGGACTATCTAAAACTGGAGACATTCCTTTGAATGAGAAAAACATGAGGAGAATAGTCATAGACAATACAAATTCATCCTACAATGGCAGAGGAATAGTAATTAGCAAGATACAACAAGATGATGTCAGATACTTGTGTAAGATCCTAACAACTAAGTTTTGTGCTAACACAAGAGAGGATGACATGGCAACTGGAATGATACATGCAGCTTATTTGATGTGTGTTGATAAAGTACAAGTTCATGTGAGATTTTAAAAATTCAGTTGTTTGAGAATTTGGAAAAGATAAAGAAGACTAAGTATTCACAGTTTAGATTATCATCTTTAATCACTTATATGTTTTTTCATTTATTGAGAAGATTTCCTTACACCATTGGAAATGGTTGGAATGATGGCCAAACTACAATGGAAAGGATTAACCAAGCATATAGGAGGCATGTTATTGATAAAGTAAATGAAAGTATAGTATTGGTAATTAAAACATTTCAGAATTTGATGGCAAACAGATCAAGGATCCCACAGTCTCTTGTGGAGAAGTATAAAAATGAGATATGTTTCATGGTTGATACTGACTTTACTTACATTGAAGTAGTAGAACCTAGAATAGAGTTCATAGACCCTCTTGGCTATGAAATATCTGAGATTGAGACAGAAGAATATGTGAGTAGACTACTTAAATGCAAGATGGATATTCACAGTAACAGGTTTGGAACCTTTGAGGAGAACTTCAACTCCGCAAAGACCATCCTTGAAGAGAAACAGTCAAAGAAAAGAGTTGAGAGTACAATCAAGAAAATTCTAAAAGATATAGGGATGACTGAACATGAGTTCTTGGTAGCCAAGAAAATAGCAGCAGTAGTTAGAGAAATTGGACAAAAAGAAGTTTTGTCTATGCCACCTCTATCATCAATTGCAGTACAGGAAGGAGAAACACAAGTTAAGGTGAAAGTGGATGAAAAATAGAAGGATCAAGAAACAAGAGAATCCACTAGATCAACCTCCTCCACACCTAGCAAAAGAATAAAAGAGATTGATACTGGACCACGTAAGAGGCAGAAGACATTGGTGCCACCAGTTCAAATGGAAATTGTAGAAATCAAAGATGATGAAAACACTTCTGCTAAGAAGAAAACTTGGAAACCTAGAATTGAAAAGGTTAATGAACAGATTATTCAAGATGGAGACTTTACAAAGATGAACAAATATTAAGATCACTATGATTATGGAGAAAGACTGAATCTAGAAAATGCAGTGGTGAAGTATATGATTTTATTTGATAAGAAATTTGATACAATTCAGGGTAAGATACTTGATGACTTGTAAAAGAAACTTGTAAATAGAAAGAAGAGAGCATCAGAGGAAGATATAACTATTAGAGAAAATCTTGTAAGAAAACTTTGTGTTGTGAGAGATGAAGAACACTTCAAACAGATCATGAATGATCTAAACACCCATTTGACAACCAAGAAGAGAACTATTCAGATTATGGGAGGTAGATATGAAGAAATTAACATAGAAAGAGAGGAAGCAATCATTAAGGTTATGACAGAGAATGCTAGAGAACCATTAGTTGCAGCAGAATCTAAAGATCAAGAAGAAGTAGAACAAGAGGACATTCCTTCTCCTCCAGCCATAAATATTGAGGACAAAGCCATGAATGTTGAAGGAACAAAGATCACCTTGGATAGTGATTCGGCTTTTGAAGAGCAGGATAGTACCAAAGGAGATGAGAAGACATAAACCAAAATTGTATAACCTAAAGTGACAGAGAAACAAGCACATGTTCCCACTGAAGAAGAAATCAGTCTTACACCTGAGACTGGCAAGAAAACTCAGATTGATTCTATGATTGAGAATTTGGGAAAGGAAGTAGATGATGATGATCAGATGGAATTGATCACATCTTTGAACAAGATCATCAGAAAGAACAGGAAAGTAAAGAGTCTTGAAGGATGTCTGAAGGAGCTTACTGAGAAGTTACAAGACATTATAACTACACAAATTGCAGAAGATGACCCTTTGGAAAGAGCAAAGAAATTGATGAATACTTTTGATGATGAGTTTACAAATTTATCTGATATAGCAAAGATGAAAGATCAAGCAACTTATGAGGCCAAAACACTTTTGGACATTAGTCAGAATATAAGGAATGATATCAATAACCTTGATATCTACATAAAGGACTTGAGAAAGAATTTAGAAAGGAGAAAATCTTTGTAGATTCAGTGTACAAAATCAGAGAACTTGGTAGAAGAGGAAGTTCAGAAGATGAAGATGAAGGATGTAGAAATTCAGAATGAGACAAACCTTCTTTCAATCCCCAATGTGAAGGTATTTGATATTGAGAAGAAAATCCACAAGATTTATGATGAAATAAGAGTTTTGCAAGATGACAAGGACAGGAAACTGAAGAGAGTCACTCTTTTAAGAGAGCACATTTCTATAAACTTGAACATTATTGAAGGGCAACTGGAAGAATGTCTTTCAGCCAAGACATCTTTTAGAAGTTTAGTTATGAGAATCTCCAAGCATGTGAGATTGCATCTTATGGATTGTGCACACTACTCAGTGTGGTAGATTCAACTAAGAAATCATGGGAGAAAGAGTTAGAGGCCATGAAGATTAACTTTGTAGATTGTGTTGTAAGCCTACTAGCTTTGCAATATTGAATCAAGGTATAACTTTTTGTGCGCAAAGTTTTGTAACCCTCCTTACCTTTTTTTGTCATTGTTGTCAAAGGGGGAGAGATATATAGCAGAAAAATTGATAAGGATACATACTCTTAGGGGGAGTACAGTATACAGAGAGGATTCATGAAATCATAAGGACAGTATATACACATTTTGTATTATGACCACAATTTTCAAATTTTGGTGTTTAAGACTTAACCAATTCTCTCATATGTTGCCACTAATGACAAAGGGGGAGATTGTTTGCAATTTGGCTAAGTTGGTTACATATATGTTGTCATTATGGCAACATATGATCTACATAAAGATCGCACAGGTCAGAGAGCTAGTATGTCAGAGCGCAATGGAAAATTGTCTAAGTATGAGACAATGTGTTTTTGCCAGTGAACCCGAAGACAGTTTTGATTGGCGATGTTGATTGGAGTAAGTTTAGTGCTTGCACACTTGAACATAGAAACTATGGTGACTATTGAAGACTCAGCTCAGAGCACAAGTCAATATGGCATGTATGGAAGAAGTTATGACAGTTGTACTAAAGATAGTGTTAAGCCGACAGGACAAAATATGAAGACAGAATTGATAAAAAGTTAAGGGATTATATTGTTTATCAAAATAATGACTTAGCAATATAAAGGGGCGACATCCTAGATGTTAACCCTTGGATAAAGATATTTTGTAATATGATAGACAACTGGAAAGTTAGTAATCTTAATAGCTTGTATAAAGATATGTAAAGATGTAATTGTAAAAAGAGTAACGAATGTATGCAATAGCGATAGTGAAAGAGAAGCAAAGAGATATTGATGCAAATAGTATAAGGTTATGTACTTTGACTTATTTTTCTAATCAGTGAATATTGTATATTACTTGTTTGGAAAGTGGGCTGATCTGGTAATCACATTTTGTACTACCAACTCCTAAATGGGTTGAGGCTTCTAACAAGGCCTATACTCCCTTAATCAGGATTGGGACATTATATGCATGTAACAGAATCCTAATAGGGTCAACATCCTTAATAGGATACTTTTGATTAGTGGATCTTTGTGTGTACCATCCCCACCAGGGTTTTCCCTTGGCCAGGGTTTCCTCGAGAACAAATAATGTGTTATGAGTTCTTTTGTTTTATTGCTATGCATGTTGTTTAGCTTTCTATGTTATGCATGCGTTAAGATAATCTATTATATCCATAATTGGACAAAAGTAAAAGTTTGTAGAATACTGATTCACCCCCCCTATCAGTATTCCCTATTTCTAAGAATTGGTATCAGAGCTTAGTTACTCGGAAAAGAATCATTCAAGAAAAGCCTAGCAGCTTGAGTAAGATCTCTATGGATATGGATCAACTATAGAAGAATCTTGAAGAAGCTCTTGAATAGATTGATATGCTTACTGAAGAAAGAGATACTTTGAAAGGAAAATATGATGATGCAAAGAACCTCATTGAGAAACTGAAAAACAAGTTGGAAGATCTGAAATCTGAAACGGAATCTGAAATTCACATTGAAGATTGTGATGACAACTTAGAAAAAGAAAATGAGATCCTTAAACATGAACTGAAGATAGAAAATCTGAAGCTAAGTTTGAAAGATGGAAATGGAAAGAATGAAGCAAATTTGAAATTTGAGAATGAAAATCTTAAGCTTGAAAATGAAGGGCTAAAATCTAAACTTGGTAAAGTAACATCTGAACTTGAGAAAGTCAATTTGCAGTATGCTAAACTTAAGAAATACAATACAATTGTGAAAGGAGAAGTGACTCAATCTAAGAAGCAACTTGAAAGACTATATTCAACTAGTGAGAAGATTAATGAACAAATATCTTATCAAAAACCATTCTATGATAAAATTGGTCTTGGATTCAACACTTTTAAAGCAAATGAAGAAAGCAAGGAACCGGATCTGAAAATATCTGAAAGCATAGATGAGAAGAAGTCTGATGAGATTAACAAATTTGAAGATACACCTAAGGAAGAAGAACCACCTAAGCAAGAGGAATCACCTAAAGGTATGCAAAGAGAATTCAAAGGTAGATGTTTTGCTTGTAATACTGTTGGTCATATGAAGAGAGATTGCACAGGTAAGCAATTTAAACCTCTTAATGGTTATTGTTATAATTCTTATGGTTATGGACATAGAGCTATTGTATGCAGAAAACTTAAATTTGTTGAGAATAACATTAGTAGTAGAATGTTTAGAAATACTAACCATGCAGATAAGAAACCTACTGAAGATATGAACAGAAGAAATGGAGTAGTATGTTATAATGCAACAAGGTTGGACACATTGCTAGAAATTGCAGATCACATATCAATCAGCCTGGACCAAGATATGGAAAGAATGGAATAGTTTGTCAGATATGTAACAAGATTGGATATACATCAAGGTTTTGCAGAATGAACAATAGAGTTTTTCATAGCAATCCTAACCCTAGAAGTCATGCAAGAAGGAATGAAGATGCAAGCAACAGTCAGAAAGAATGCTGTAGGAATTCAGATGAAGTGAAGTTTGTTAAAAGCACAGATCAAGGAGACATATTTAGTACTAAAGGCATTCAGAAAGGTGAAGTATTAAATGGTAAGAATGAATCTTTACCTGACCCATCTCAAAGTACTTAATTCATGAAAATTACAATAAAATAGGAACTTAGATTAGAGTAGAAATTGATAAATGAAGAATTGAGTCTTGCGCAATTAATGCAAGGTATTATATGATGTTCTAATGCTATGGTTAAGAACGCAAAGAAAAATATTATGTTTTGCGAGATCGCAAGAAGTTTTAAGTTTTGCAGGTTAACAAAATCTATTTTTTGGAAAGAAGTGGCAAACGAATTGAATGCGATGTCAGATCTAAGTGATAATTAAATGATAAAAGGTCATGAATGGTATTATTTGACCACCAAAGTGAATACAAGTGTTAAGGAGATCGAAGAGACGTGATTGGAAGCATTTTGCAAGGATTTGGTGAAGAATTTTTGTGCTGAATCTACATAAGCCCTAAATCACAGAATCGAGGTATTTTACTTGGCAGATCTTTAAATCAGTTAAGGAACTAGAGGAAATCAAGGATATTTCTTTGATTCACAATGTGAGAGATAAGAATAGACATAAGGTGAAAAGGGAACCAGTAGAACCCTTGGAAGATGATCCTAGGTTAGCTTTATCATCCGTACCAGATAGAGTTTTACATCTAGAGAATGTTAGAAGTTATTTGGGATGTAAACTAGAGACTACCAGTGATAGTGATTTCACAAAGGAATATAAGAAGATCTATAATCATGACATGTCATTGAAAGTAGGGTTTGAGCATTTGAAAGATAATGAGATCATTAAATATGCTTTACAATATAAATTTGACATAGAAGAATGTACCAAGATAATCCTAAGCAGAATTCACAATGGAAAGTTTTGGTTAGATGACAGAGTGATAGATATCACAGCTGATTTAATTCATGAGTTAACTGGACTATCTAAAACTTGAGCCATTCCTTTGAATGAGAAAAACATCAGGAAAATAGTCATAGACAACACAAATTCATCCTACAATGGCAGAGGAATAGTAATTAGCAAGATACAACAAGATGATGTCAGATACTTGTGTAAGATCCTAACAACTAAGTTTTGTGCTAACTCGAGAGAGGATGACATGGAAACTGGAATGATACATGTGGCTTATTTGATGTGTGTTGATAAAGTACAAGTTCACATGTGCGAGATTTTGAGAATTTGGAAAAGATAAAGAAGACTAAGTATTCACAGTTTAGATTCTCATATTTAATCACTTATATGTTGTTTCATTTATTGAGAAGATTTCCTTACACCATTGGAAATGACTGGAATGATGACCAAACTACAATGGAAAGGATTAACCAAGTATATAGGAGGCATGTTATTGATAAAGTAAAGGAAAGTACAATTTTGGTAATTAAATCATTTCAGAATTTGATGTCAAGCAGATCAAGGATCCCACAGTCTCTTGTGGAGAAGTATAAAAATGAGATATGTTTCATGGTTGATACTGACTTTGCTTACATTGAAGGAGTAGAACCTAGAATAGAGTTCATAGAACATCTTGGCTATGAAATATCTGAGATTGAGATAGAAGCATATGTGAGTAGACTACTTAAGTGCTAGATGGATATTCACAATAACAGGTTTGAAACCTTTGAGGAGAACTTCAACTCCGCAAAGACCATCCTTGGAGAGAAACAGTCAAAGAAAAGAGTTGAGAGTACAATCAAGAAAATTCTAAAAGATATAGGGATGACTGAACATGAGTTCTTGGCAGCCAAGCAAATAGCAGCAACAGTTAGAGAAATTGGACAAAAAGAAGTTTTGTTTTGTGCAACCTCTATCATTAATTGCAGTACAACAAGGAGAAACACAAGTTAAGGTGAAAGTGGAAGAAATAGAGAAGGATCAAGAAACAAGAAAATCCACTAGATCAACCTCCTCCACACCTAGCAAAAGAATAAAAGAGATCACTATTGGATCAGGTAAGAGGCAAAAGACATTGGTACCACCAGTTGAAAGGAAAATTGTAGAAATCAAAGACGATGAAAACACTCCTACTAAAAAGAAAACTTGGAAACCTAGAATTGAAAAGGTTAATGAGTAGATTATTAAAATGGAGACTTTACAAAGATGAACAAATATTATGGTCTCTATGATTATGCAGAAAGATTGAATCTGAAAAATGCAGTAGTGAAGTATATGATTTTATCTGATAAGAAATTTGATACAATTCAGGGTAAGATACCTGATGACTTGTACAAGAAACTTGTAAATAGAAAGAAGAGAGCATCAGAGGAAGATATAACTATTATAGAAAATCTTGTACGAAAACTTTGTGTTGTGAGATATGAAGAACACTTCAAATAGATCATGAAGGATCTAAACATCCATTTGACAACCAAGAAGAGAACTATTCAAATTATGGGAGGTAGATATGAAGAAATTAACACAGAAATAGAGCAAGGAATCACTAAGGTTATGATAGAGAATGCTAGAGAACCATTAGTTGCAACAGAATCTAAAGATCAAGCAGAAGAAGCAGAACAAGAGGACATTCCTTCTCCTCCAGCCATAAATATTAAGGATGAAGCCATGAATGTTGAAGGAACAAACATCACCTTGGATAGTGATGATAACTTATTCAAGAATCTTGAAAACATTGTTGACAATTTGACTTTTCAAGAGCATGATAGTACCAAAGGAGAAGAGAAGACAGAAACCAAAATTGTAGAACCTAAAGTGATAGAGAAACAAGCACCTGTTCCCACTCAAGAAGAAATTATTCTTACAGCTGAGATTGGCAATAAAACTTAGATTGGTTCTATGATTGAGAATTTGGGAAAGGAAGTAGATGATGATGATCAAATGGAATTGATCACATCTTTGAACAAGATTATCGGATAGAACGAGAAAGTAAAGAGTCTTGAAGGATGCCTGAAGTAGCTTACTGAGAAGTTACAAGGCATTATAACTACATAAATTGCAAAAGATGACCCTTTGGAAAGAGCAAAGAAATTGATGAATACTCTTGATGATGAGTTTACAAATTTATTTGATATAGAAAAGATGAAAGCTCAAGCAAGTTATGAGGCCAAAACACTTTTGGACATTAGTCAGAATATCAGGAATGATATCAAGAACCTTGATATCTGCATAGAGGACTTGAGAAAGAATTTAGAAAGAGGAAAATCTTTGTAGATTCAGTGTACAAAATCAGAGAACTTGGTAGCAGAGGAAGTTCAGAAGATGAAGATGAAGCAGAAATTCAAAATGAGACAAACCTTCTTTCAAGCCCCAATGTTAAGGTATTTGATATTGAGAAGAAAATCCGCAAGATTTATGATGAAATAAGAGTTTTGCAAGATGACAAGGACAGGAAACTGAAGAGATTCACTCTTTTAAGAAAGCACATTTCTATAAACTTGAGCATTATTGAAGGGCAACTGGAAAAATGTGTTTCAGCCAAGACATCTTTTCAGAAGTTTAGTTATGAGAATCTCCAAGCATGTGAGATTGCATCTTATGGATTGTGCAGACTAATTAGTGTGGCAGATTCAACTAAGAAATCATGGGAGAAAGAGTTAGAGGCCATGAAGATTAACTTTGTAGATTGTGTTGCAAGCCTACCAGCTTTGCAATATTGAATCAAGGTATAACTTTTTGTGTACACAGTTTTGTAACCCTCCTTACCTTTTTTTGTCATTATTGTCAAAGGGGGAGAGATATATAGCATAAAATTGATAAGGATACATACTCTTAGGGGGAGTATAGTATATAGAGAGGATTCATGAAGTCATAATGATAATATATACACATTTTGTATTATGACCACAATTTTGAAATTTTGGAGTCTAAGACTTAGCCAATTTTCTCATATGTTGCCACCAATGACAAAGGGGGAGATTGTTGGCAATTTGGCTGAATTGGTTACATAGATGTTGTCATTATGGAAACATATGATCTACATGAAGATCGCACAGGTCAGAGAGCTAGTATGTCAGAGCGCAATGCAAAATTGTCTAAGTATGAGACAATGTGTTTTTGCGAGTGAACCCGAAGACAATTTTGATTGGTGATATTGATTGTAGTAAGTTCAATGCTTGCGCACTTGAACATAGACACTATGGTGACTATTGAAGACTCAGCTCAGGGCACAAGTCAGTATGGCATGTAGAGAAGAAGTTATTATATTTTTACTAAAGATAGTGTTAATTCGATAGGACAGAATATGAAGACAGAATTGATAAAGAGTTAAGGGATTATATTGTTTATCAAAATAATGACTTAACAATATAAAGGGATGACATCCTAGATGTTAACCCTTGGATAATGATATTTTGTAATATGATAGCCGACTAGAAAGTTATTAATCTTAATAACTTGTATAAAGATATGTAAATATGTAATTGTAAAAAGAGTAACGAATGTATGTAATAGCGATAGTGAAAGAGAAACAAAGAGATATTGATGCAAGCAGTATAAGGTTATGTACCTTGACCTATTTTTGTAATCATTGAATATTGTATATTACTTGTTTGGGCAGTGGGCTCATGTGGTAATCACATTTTGTACTACCAACTCCTAACAGGGTTGAGGCTTCTAACAAGGCCTATACTCCCTTAATCAGGACTGAGACACTATATGCATGTAATAGACTCCTAACAGGGTCAACATCCTTAACAAAATACTTTTGATTAGTGGATCTTTGTGAGTACCATCCCCACCGGGGTTTTCCCTTGGCCAGGGTTTTCTTGAGAACAAATAATGTGTTATGAGTTCTTTTGTTTTATTGCTATGCATGTTGTTTAGCTTTCTATGTTATGCATGCATTAAGATAATCTGTTATATCCATAATTGGGCAAAAGTAAAAGTTTGTAGAATACTGATTCACCTCCCCCTCTCAGTATTCCCTATTTCTAACAATTGGTATCAGAGCTTAGTTACTCGGAAAAGAATCATTCAAGGAAAGCCTAGCAGCTTGAGTAAGATCTCTATGGATATGGATCAACTACAGAAGAATCTTGAAGATGCTCTTGAACATATTGATATGCTTACTGAAGAAAGAGATACTCTAAAGGGAAAATATGATGATGCAAAGAACCTCATTGAGAAACTGAAAAACAAGTTGGAAGATCTGAAATCTAAAAAGGAATTTAAAATTCACATTGACGATTGTGATGACAACTTAGAAAAAGAAAATGAGATCCTTAAACATGAACTGAAGATAGCAAATCTGAAGCTAAATCTGAAAGATGGAAATGACAAGAATGAAGCAAATTTGAAATTTGAGAATGAAAATCTTAATCTTGAAAATGAAGGGCTAAAATCTAAACTTGGTAAAGTAACATCTGAACTTGAGAAAGTCAATTTGCAGTATGCTGAACTTGAGAAATACAATACAATTGTGAAAGGAGAACTAACTCAATCTAAGCAGCAACTTGAAAGACTATATTCAACTAGTGCGAAGATTGATGAACAAATATCTTATCAAAAACCATTCTATGATAAAATTGGTCTTGGATTCAACACTTTTAAAGAAAATGAAGAAAGCAAGGAATCAGATCTGAAAATATCTGAAAGCATAGATGAGAAGAAGTCTGATGAGATTAACAAATCTGAAGATACACCTAAGGAAGAAGAGCCACCTAAGCAAAATGAATCACGTAAAGGTATGCAAAGAGAATTCAAAGGTAGATGTTTTGCTTGTAATACTATTGGTCATATGAAGATAGATTGCACAGGTAAGCAATTTAAACCTCTTAATGGTTATTGTTATAATTGTCATGGTTTTGGACATAGAGCTATTGAATGGAGAAAACTTAAATTTGTTGAGATTAACGATAGTAGTAGAATGTTTAGAAATACTAACCGTGCAGATAAGAAACCTACTGAAGATATGAACAGAAGAAATGGAATGGTATGTTATAGATGCAACAAGGTTGGGCACATGGCTAGAAATTGCAGATCACAGATCAATCAGCCTGGACCAAGATTTGGAAACAATTGAATAGTTTGTCAGATATGTAACAAGATTGGACATACAACAAGGTTTTGCAGAATGAACAATAGTGTTTTTCATACCAATTCTAACCCTAGAAGTCCTGCAAGAAGGAATGAAGATGCAAGCAACAGTCAGAAAGGATGCTATAGTAATTCAGATGAAGTGAAGTTTGTCAAAAGCACAGATCTAGGAGACATATTCAGCACTGAAAGCAGTCAGATATGTGAAGTATTAAATGGTAAGAATGAATCTTTACCTGACCCATCTCAAATTACTTAATTCATGAAAATTACAATAAAATAGGAACTTAGATTAGTGCAAAAATTGATATATAATGAATTGAGTCTTGCGTAGTTAATGCAAGGTATTATATGATGTTCTAATGCTATGGTTAAGAGCACAAAGAAAAATATTATGTTATGCAAGATCACAAGAAGTTTTAAGTTTTGCAGGTTAACAGAATCAACTTTTTGGAAAGAAGCGGCAAAAGAATTGAATGCGATGTCAGATCTAAGTGAGATTGAAATGATAAAAGGTCATGAACAATATTATTTGATCATCAAAGCAAATACTAGTGTTAAGGAGATCGAAGAGCAGTGATTGGAAGCGTTTTGAAAGGATTTGGTGAAGAATTTTTGTGCTGAATCTATGCAAGCCCTCAATCGTGAAATCAAGGTATTTTACTTGGCAGATCTTTAAATCAGTTAAGGAACTAGAGGAAATCATGGATATTTCTTTGATTCACAAAGTCAGAGATAAGAATAGACCTAAGGTTAACAGGGAACCAGTGGAACCCTTGGAAGATGATCCTAGGTTAGCTTTATCATCCGTACCAGATGAAGTTTACATTTAGAGAATGTTAGAAGTTATCTGGGATGTAAACTAGAGACTATCAATGATAGTGATTTCACAAAGGAATATCAGAAGATCTATAATCAGGACATGTCATTGAAAGTAGGGTTTGAGCATTTGAAAGATAATGAGATCATTAAGTATGCTTTAGAATATGAATTTGACAATGAAGAATGTACCAAGATAATCCTAAGCAGAATTCACAATGGAAAGTTTTGGTTAGATGACAGAGTGATAGATATCACAACTGACTTAATTCATGAGGTAACTGGACTATCTAAAACTAGAGCTATTCCTTTGAATGAAAAAAACATGAGGAAAATAGTCATAGACAACACAAATTCATCCTACAATGGCAGAGGAATAGTAATTAGCAAGATACAAGAAGATGATGTTAGATACTTGTGTAAGATCCTAACAATTAAGTTTTGTGCTAACTTGAGAGAGGATGACATCGCAGCTGGAATGATACATGCGGCTTATTTGATGTGTGTTGATAAAGTACAAGTTGACATGTGTGAGATTTTGAGAATTCAGTTGTTTGAGAATTTGGAAAAGATAAAGAAGACTAAGTATTCATAGTTTAGATTCTTATCTTTAATCACTTATATGTTTTTTCATTTATTGAGAAGATTTCCTTACACCATTGGAAATGACTGGAATGATGGCCAAACTACAATGCAAAGGATTAACCAACTATATAGGAGGCATGTTATTGATAAAGTAAATGAAAGTACAGTGTTGGTAATTAAAACATTTTAGAATTTGATGTCAAACTGATCAAGGATCCCTCAGTCTCTTGTGGATAGGTATAAAAATGAGATATGTTTCATGGTTGATACTGACTTTACTTACATTGAAGTAGTAGAATCTATAATAGAGTTCATAGACCCTCTTGGCTATGAAATATCTGAGATTGAGATAGAAGAATATATGAGTAGACTACTTCAGTGCAAGATGGATATTCACAGTAACAGGTTTGGAACCTTTGAGGAGAACTTCAACTCCGCAAAGACCATCCTTGAAGAGAAATAGTCAAAGAAAAGAGTTGAGAGTACAATCAAGAAAATTCTAAAAGGTACAGGGATCACTGAACATGAGTTTTTGGTAGCCAAGCAAATAGCAGCAACAGTTAGAGAAATTGGACAAAAAGAAGTTTTGTATGTGCCACCTCTATCATCAATTGCAGTACAACAAGGAGAAACACACGTTAAGGTGAAAGTGGAAGAAACATAGAAGGATAAACAAATAAGAAAATCCACTAGATCAACCTCCTCCACACCTAGCAAAAGAATAAAAGAGATTGCTATTGGACCGGGTAAGAGGCATAAGACATTGGTGCCACCAGTTCAATGGGAAATTGGAGAAATCAAAGATGAAGAAATATTATGATCTCTATGATTATGCAAAAAGACTAAATCTAGAAAATGCAGTGGTGAAGTATATGATTTTATCTGATAAGAATTTTGATACAATTCAGGGTAAGATACCTAATGACTTGTACAAGAAACTTGTAAATAGAAAGAAGAGAGCATCAGAGGAAGATACAACTATTAGAGAAAATCTTGTAAGAAAACTTTGTGTTGTGAGAGATGAAGAACACTTCAAATAGATCATGAAGGATCTAAACACCCATTTGAGAACCAAGAAGAGAACTATTCAGATTATGGGAGGTAGATATGAAGAAATTAACACAGAAATGGAGCAAGCAATCACTAAGGTTATGACAAAGAATGTTGGAGAACCATCAGTTGCAGCAGAATCTAAAGATCAAGAAGAAGAAGTAGAACAAGAGGACATTCCTTCTCCTCCAGCCATAAATATTGAGGACAGAGCCATGAATGTTGAAGGAACAAAGATCACCTTGGATAGTGATGATAACTTATTCAAGAATCTTGAAAACATTGTTGACAATTTGGCTTTTGAAGAGAAGGATAGTACCAAAGGAGATGAGAAGACATAAACCAAAATTGTAGAACCTAAAGTGACAGAGAAACAAGCACCTATTCCCACTGAAGAAGAAATCAGTCTTACACCTGAGACTGACAAGAAAACTCAGATTGGTTTTGTGATTGAGAATTTGGTAAAGGAAGTAGATGGTGATGATCAGATGGAATTGATCACATCTTTGAACAAGATCATCGGAAAGAACAAGAAATTAAAGAGTCTTGAAGGATGCCTGAAGGAGCTTACTGAGAAGTTACAAGGCATTATAACTACACAAATTGCAGAAGATGACCATCTGGAAAGAGCAAAGAAAGTGATGAATACTTTTGATGATGAGTTTACAAATTTATCTGATATAGTAAAGATGAAAGCTCAAGCAGCTTATGAGGCCAAAACACTTTTGGACATTAGTCAGAATATAAGGAATGATATCAATAACCTTGATATCTGCATAAAGGACTTGAGAAAGAATTTAGAAAGAGGAAAATCTTTGTACATTCAGTGTACAAAATCAGAGAACTTGGTAGCAGAGGAAGTTCAGAAGATGAAGATGAAGGAAGTAGAAATTCAGAATGAGACAAACCTTCTTTCAATCCCCAATGTGAATGTATTTGATATTGAGAAGAAAATCCGCAAGATTTATGATGAAATAAGAGTTTTGCAAGATGACAAGGACAATAAACTGAAGAGATTCACTCTTTTAAGAGAGCACATTTCTATAAACTTGAACATTATTGAAGGGCAACTGGAAGAATGTCTTTCAGCCAAGACATCTTTTTAGAAGTTTAGTTATGAGAATCTCCAAGCATGTGAGATTGCATCTTATGGATTGTGCGCACTTCTCGGTATGGTAGATTGAACTAAGAAATCATGGGAGAAAGAGTTAGAGGCCATGAAGATTAACTTTGTAGATTGTGTTGCAAGTCTACTGGCTTTGCAATATTGAATCAAGGTATAACTTTTTGTGCACACAGTTTCATAACCCTCCTTACCTTTTTTTGTCATTGTTGTCAAAGGGGGAGAGATATATAGTAGAAAATTGATAAGGATACATTCTCTTAGGGGGAGTACAGTATATAGAGAGGATTCATGAAGTCATAAGGACAATATATACACATTTTGTATTATGACCACAATTTTGAAATTTTGGAGTCTAAGACTTAGCCAAGATTAAGACATGGTGTGCAAATTGAAGAAAGCTCTATATGGGCTGAAACAAGCTCCTAGGACTTGGTATGCAAGGTTAGACAAGTATCTACTTTGGCTTGGATCTAGAAAAGGTAATGCTGATAGTAATTTGTATTTAAGAATTAGTGAAGATGGAATCCTGATAATAGAAGTCTTTGTGGATGATATTATCTTTAGAGGTAATGATGATCTATGTAAGAAATTTGCTAAAGAAATGGAAAGTGAATTTGAGATGTCCATGATAGGTGAAATGAAAATTTTCCTTGGATTGCAAATAACTCAGAATGAGAATGGTATTTTTATTTCTCAGACCAAGTATCTCAAAGAATTACTTAAGAAATTTTCAATGGAAGATTGTAAACCAGTAGGAACACCTATGGTGACTGGTAACAAGCTAACAATTGATGATGAATCAAAATGTGTTTTTCAGACCTTGTATAGATCAATGGTTGGAGGACTACAATATTTGACCCACACCAGACTAGATATTGCTAATGTTGTTGGAATTGTGGCTAGATATCAGGAAGAACCTAAAGAAACACATCTAGCTGTTGTGAAAAGGATACTGAGGTACCTAAGAGGAACCATAGACTATGGCTTATAGTATGACATAAATGATAGCTTTGAACTTTATACCTATACTAATGTGGATTGGGTAGGGAATATTGATGACAAAAAAAGTGCTAGTGGTGGTGTATTTTTCCTTGGGAAAAAGTTGGTTTCTTGGCTAAGTAAGAAGCAAAATTGTATAACATAATCTATAGCTGAATCAGAGTACGTTGCCACTTCTATAAACTGCACTCAGATTGTTTGGATGAAACAAATGCTGACAGACATTGGAATAACTTTTGATGAGCCTGTGGTTATCCATTGTGATAACACCAGTATAGTGAATATGTCAAAGAATCTGGTGATGCACTCCAAAACTAAACATATTTCTATCAAGTACCACTTTTTGAGAGACAAGGTGGTAGAAAAAGAAATCAAATTAGAATATATCAGTACAAAAGAACAGATTGCAGACATCTTCACAAAGCCACTACCGAAAGATACCTTTGAATATCTCAGAGGTATGTTGGGGGTTCAGGCCCCTCCTAGTCAGAATTAAATGATGCAGAGATGCATCAGTTTAGGGGTTTTTAGAGCCTTATCATAATCTAGACTTGATGTAGGGATCTACTCCTTAGGGAGAGTGATCATGGAAGAAAGATGTTGAGAAGAAATTGATGACTCATGGTACCCTTTGCCATTGTTGTCAAAGGGGGAGTGTTGCTATGAGAAAATCCCTACTGTGTGGGGAGATTGTTTGGTTGCAGGACTTTGGATTGATATAACTTTGGGATAAGATTTTTTCATATGTTGACATCAATGCCAAAGGGGGAGATTGTTGGATATTGCTAATGCATGGGGAGGTGATTGAGACATCTAATATGTTTAATCACTACGTTACTGAATGGACACTCATACTGTTGTCATTTGTGTTTTGTCACTGATGTCAACATATATTTCTGTGAAGGAATCAGACTGGTAATCACAGTTTATGGACACTGTACAGATGTTTTAGATGCTGCAATGATAGATGAGAGTTCAGAAGGATGTTGTGATCTTATATCCAAGATCGCATCATGTAACATTTCATATTGGATGAGTTACAGATGTTTTGGTGAAGATTGGTCACTAACTGTGACAGTGAGAAATGACAAAGTTAGTCTCTAAGTTTTGTGTATAGATTTTTGGTGAAGCAAAATCAGTGCATACGAACTTCAAAGATGAAAAATAGAGTTTTGGGGAATGTTCTATGAACTGTGCAAGGTAAAAAATACATGATGATGTCAGTTGTGGCCTGCACTCTGAAAGGTGATCTATTTGGAAGCCGACTACAGAGATGTAACATGTATGATGGATGGCAAACTTGAATTAAGGATGTCGGTCCTTAATTGTTGTAATGTAATCATTATAGACTTGTCCTAAATAGCTTGTGTATCTTAGGAAGGGTCTATGTATGATGGCAAGTTGGCTATACTAATTTATATGACTTAATATAGTGTTGTCATTATGGGAAAAAAGTCATATAGTAGTTTGGATTTAGCGCACTTGATGAGAAGATCATAAGTTGGTTAAGTATTGAAGACTGGATAGTGTATAGAGTTCTTGCAGCTCAGAGCATCAACGCACGTGCGTACGACTGAGCTATGGTGTGTGCCCTGGAAGTTAAGTTAGTTAGACTATATTCATGCCTAGTCTATGAGCGCATGATCAGATATTCAAGTATGAGGAAGATACAGACAGATGAAGTTACACTGCCAGTGAGTGCCAGTAAAGAACAGATTAAGCAACCGACTGTTATCATTTTGAGTTGTGGTTATATTCTATTGATGTAAAGGCTATGTGCCTATTGTAATTAGGTTGCTGACACATGTATATGTTTGTTTGTAAACATGCTTGAGCCAATTCATTTGGAAGCGTTGTATGAAATAGGTCTAAGGGCCGACCTAGTTGTTTATTTTGTATGCACATATAAATATGAGATGCGCCCATTGTAATTGGTATGTAAGTGGATATAGTGTTGTAGTAAGCAGAGTAGAAGTATGCAAAGAGTCTATAAGATGTATTAGAGCTTTGCAAGAGGTTAAAGCATCAACGCGTTAAAGGAATTGATTTGACAAGCAGTGTCACAGTGACAGTTCATCCAACAGATATAGTGTGTATCTGAGATCAGAAGGTTGTAGCCTTCACCACTTGAGCAGTGAGCTCTAGGATAGTGTGTCCCCTCTCCTAACAGGGACTATTGTAAAAGACTCCTAACAGGGTCCGACCCTTAACAAGGTTTAATGCACTTAATACATTGTAAAGAAACTCCTAATAGGGTTAAGGATCTTCTCACAAGGATCACTAAACACCAATACATAATATTAGTGGGTATCAATTCCCATCGAGGTTTTTACCTATTTGGGTTTCTCTGTAACCATATTGGTGTTATGTGTTGATTTCATGTTTCATGTTTATGTGGATGTTCATTTTAGTACTTAAGCATTTCAGTTAAGTTTAAAAGACTAAGCAAAAAGATAAATATATAGTGAACACTGATTCACCCCCCCCCCTCTCAGTGTTCCCATTCCTAACAATTGGTATCAGAGCTCTGGTCCTCAGCAAAGAAGTTTAACTACTTGAGAAGATCATGGACAAAGCAGAAATGAAACATTTGAAAAGAAATCTAGAAGCTGCTCTTGAAAACTTGGACAAATCTGAAAGAGAAACAGAAGAACTAAGGGAAAAACTTAGTGATGCTCAATTAGTCATCAAAAGGATAAGAAAATATTTGAAAGAATGCTCTACCAGTAATCTAGGGACAATGGTCAAGAAGTTGAATGAAGAAAATAAGTCCTTAAAAGAACAACTTGAAGAGTTTGATGATAAGCTGACTAACAATCAGGAAGTCTATGATGAACATATCAAAGAGAACCTTCAACTGAATGAAGAATTGAGGCAAGTAAAAATGGAAATCTTAGAACTAAGAAACAACAAGGAAAGCTTGGAATCTGAATTAAAAGAGGCTAAGAATCACATTGATAAATTACACACCAGTTCTGATTTAATTGAATCTCAGTTGTATGCAAGAAGAGCCAAAAGAGATACTAGCTGCATTGGATACAATGAAGCACAAAATCAGATTGATAACATGCGAGCAAGAATGAAAGCACCAGAAGGAACCTTAGATGCTAAAGAGACTAGAAGTCAGACCAAGGATCATACTGAACCATCTAAGAATGAGCGCAAGCCTATAGACTGCACTTGTTATGCATGTAACAAGCATGGACACATATCAAGGAACTGTACAGAGGTAAGACCTTTCAATGGTTACTGTTATTCATGTAATAAATATGGTCATAGAGCTATGAATTGCAAGACAATTCAAAAGAACAGGACTCATAATCAAAGAAATCAGAATCAATCAAATATAAGAAGTTCTCAGAATGTTACATGTCGGATATGTAACTATAATGGGCACTCAGCTAAACAATGTAAGATGGTTACTCATGTCAATGCGTTGAGGAACACAAGGCCTCTAGTCATTTGTCACTCTTGTAACAAGGCTGGACATATCTCAAAGTTCTATAGATCAAGGATGTAAGGTCAGGAAAGCCCTAAAAAGGCCAAAGAACTAGTTTTGGATCTCGAAGGAGAAGGCAATTTTGTGAAAGCTTTAGAGGATGCGAGCTTGATTTGGTTAGAAATAAAGAAGGACAAGGTTGATGAGTATGTATTGGATGCATC
Source organism: Chamaecyparis obtusa (assembly GCA_027943335.1). Lineage (NCBI taxonomy): Eukaryota > Viridiplantae > Streptophyta > Pinopsida > Cupressales > Cupressaceae > Chamaecyparis > Chamaecyparis obtusa. The sequence continues at coordinate 5,293,011 of BSBK01001913.1, forward strand.
CATAGTGGACGCACCCTCTACATCTAGATGAATGGCCCTCAGTGTCATAGGGGGAGCTAATTTAGCTCTAGACCCCTGCGTGGCTGGTATACTCACTCTTAGAGTATGCACCTTTGGACTTAAGCTTTTGGAAATTAGAGAAACCTTCGTGCAAGAGCGCACTAGCTGATTATCTACAAAAAGAAAGATAGAAATTTTTAAGTGACAGCCTGGTTTGCGCGGCAAGCATTAATGGTGGAATTTTCACTTTAAGTACACATAAAGCTTTTTGATTACTCATTGCATTCGAATTTAGAGCGATTGAAGAGAAGAAAGAGCTTTAGAAGTTATTGTGAAGACTTACAAATTGATTTATCAGTTGCAAAAACCCTAGTTCGTCGCGCCAATTCAAAAGTCTTCGGATTATCTTAGAGAACACTTGGAAAGTGATAAAACAAGTAAGTGATGGCCACTCCCATAGTATTTGATGTTGTAGAAAACAAAAGATATGTGTTGAAGAAGCATCCATTTAAGTCTACCCTAGATGACTTAGAGGGAGCATTCTCCCACATGCCTATGGGCATTATGCATGTCGAAGACATTAGGGCATACATTTACTGTAAGAAGGAACCAATAGGATTAGACAGATTAAAGGCGCACATGGAAACCATGTTAAAACTAGAAAAAAACCTCTTGGATGAATATGCAAAGTGGAATGATCAGCCTATAGTGGAGTATACTATGACATATGAGTTCTATGAGACAGGATGGATTAAGATACTTCTAAGCAGAATTCATGATGACCTATTTTGGATAGGTGATGTGCTAGTAAGAATCACTAGTGACCTAATATATGAGATGACAGGCCTATCTAAGATTGGCGCCGTCCTTCCTGTGGGCAAGGATGTCAAAAAAATTGTTGAGCAAACATGTAAGTCAAGGAGTGATAGGCGCGGGATGACAATTGAGCCTATTGAGCAAGCTGACATCAAATTGATGTCCATGATACTTGGATACAGGTTTCAAGACACCAATAGGGTGAATAGTGTGTCTGTGGCCACAATTCTTGCAGCCATTAGACTTGTAAAGGAAGATGGAGAGTTCAATCTGTGTGAGATCTTGCGTGCACAGTTGATTGATAACATCAAGGCAATCAAGCATGACAAGACCAAGATATTCAGGTTTGGATCTTTGATCATTTACATGTATGTTCATATAGTTGGGAAAGTATCAGATTCATATTTGGACAAGTCCATTCCAACCATGCCCTAGATATCTTACAAAGCATCCAATGAGAGTACATTGAGAGATTACATAACACTAGAATTGAAGACCTTCAGGGCCAAGATGCAAATGAGGTACAAAATTCTAGAGAACATTGTTGAGAAATACAAGGATAGTATTTGTTTTATGGTTGAAACAGATACAACATACATGGAGGTAGTTGTACCTAGAACAAAGTGGATTCATCCACTTGGATATGAAGTAGAGGAATAAGTTTTAGAAGCATATGCTCAAGTATTGCTTTTAGCTCCTATTGACCCTAATGAGCCAAGGTGGGGAACTTGTGAGGAAAAGACAAGAGAGATAGATGCTAAACTAAACAGCGCAACAACAAAAAGAAAGGTTGCTAAAGTCACCTCAGAGATCTTGAAAATACATGGAGTGTCTCAAGTAGATCTAGAGAAAGCAAAAGAACAAAAGATTGCTTTGGAATTAGAGAGCAAAGATGCAGCAAAGGTAGAATCACATGATCCCAAGATGAAGAAGGTAAAGATAGAGAAATCTGATGTACAAAAAGATAAAACTGATGATACTCCCTCTATGCCCAAGGAAACCATTGACCCTATTGCTCCTCCGCAGTATAGGGCAATGCCAAAGAGGAAGAAAGAGATCAACACTAGTCATCCATCCTCAAGAGTCACAAGGAACATAAAGAACTCTCAAGCACCTCCTGAAGTAAGTTTCAAACCTAGTCTCAGTGTGCTAAGTGCAAGAATAATTGATGAGGGAAGAATTGATCAAGTAGGGAAGTTTTATGACAAATATAGTGAAATAGACAAATCTAAGATACATAGTATGATAATCAAACACATGCTAAAGTTCAAGAAGATTGTCTTGGAACTTAAGACTATGATCCCTGATAAGGTATGGAACATCCTAGAATTCCAAAAGAGGTAGGCAATTGATGAAGATCTACAAATAAGAGAGAAGATCTTAGATGAAACTCTTCCTGTATGCGAGCTAGAAGAGAAGAAGTTACTATTAGATCTGGTGAAGCCTCACCTCAGGACCAAGACAAGAACATTGAATATAATGGATAAAAAATATTAATTAGTTGCCAAAGAGATAGAGAAAGCCTTTGAGAAGGTCTTTATGAATAGGCACATGGGTCCACCTACTACGCCCAAAGCACAAGTATCCATAAAGGAAGTCAAGGTGGCAGAGCCCACTATTGCATCAGTAATAGGTCCTCAGGATTCAATGCCTGCAGTGGAAGCACAATCAAAGGAAGATAAGTCTGTGCCCATTACAGAGTCACAAGAAGACAGGACAATTATCATTGATAATGTGAAGATAACCATGGCGGCCACTGACACCGACTTGGATAAGTTTGAAGAAGCTTTTGTTAGCACACAAAAAGATGAAATCTTATGCAACAACACACCTCCCACTCATCAAGAAAAAGTATTGATTGATGATGAGAAAGAAGAAGAAAAGATAGAAGAAAAGAAAGAACAAGAAAAAGGAAAAATAGAAACAGAAGGAAAAGAAAAAATAGAAAAAGAAGAAGAAAAGAAAGAAACAGAAAAAGAAGAAGAGAGTAATGAACCATTAGTTGAACTAGTCAAGGTAAAAAAAGAAGTGATGGATAGCACTCCCATCACTCCCTCAACAGCATTGTTATCAAGTTTGACACCTGACACATCTAGTTTGGACTCATGGAGAGAAGAAGATTTGATAAGATTCAGCGTCCTAGCCATGGAAAATACCAAAGAAAAACCTAAACATTCAGCGTCATTTTGGAAGAAGGAGATCCAAAACCTAAACATTGCATATCCGGATGTTTTCCCCCAGTGAGTATATGTAGATACAATTTTTAAAAACACCTTTGTCATTAATGTCAAAAGGGGCGTTGTGTATAGAATATGAATCATAATATGTATAGGGAGATATAAGTATATGTATAGAAGACAAAAAGTTTTTTGTATTAAGGACAGTTAGCAACTTGGCCATATTCTTTTGTTGCCATCAATGACAAAGGGGGAGATTGTTAGCAAGTTTTCTATATTGATGTATATGACTTAATATAGTGTTGTCATTATGGCAAAAAAGTCATATAGCAGTTTGGAGTCAGCACACTTGATGAGAAGATTAGAAATCGGTTAAGTATTGAAGACTGGACAGTGTACAGAGTTCCTGCAGCTCAGAGCATTAGTGCACGTGCATACGACCGAGATATGGTGTGCACCCTAGAAGTTAAGTTAGTTAGACTATATTCATGCCTAGTCTATGAGCACATGATCAGATATGAAAGTATGAGGAATATACATACAGATGAAGCTACACAGCCAGTGAGTGCCAGTAAAGAATAGAGTAAGCAACTGACTGTTATCATTTTGAGTTGCAGTTATATTTTATTGATGTAAAAGCTATGCGTCTATTGTAATTAGGTTGCCGACACATGTATATGTTTGTTTGTAAACATGCTTGAGCCAATTCATTTGGAAGCATTTTATGAAATAGGTCTAAGGGCCGACCTAGTTGTTTATTTTGTATGCGCATATAAATATGAGATGCACCCATTGTAATTGGTATGGAAGTGGATATAATGTTGTAGTAAGCAGAGCAGAAGGATGCAAAGAGTCTATAAGATGTATTAGATCTTTGCAAGGGGTCAAAAAATCATCGCATCAAAGGAACTAATATGACAAGCAGTGTCATAGTGACAGTTCATCCAGCAGATATAGTGTGTATCTGAGATCAAAAGGTTGTAGCCTTCACCACTTGAGTAGTGAGCTCTAGAAAAATGCGTCCCCTCCCCTAACAAGGACTATTGTAAAAGACTCCTAACAGGGTCTGACCCTTAACAAGGTCTACTGTACTTAATACATTGTAAAGCAACTCCTAACATGGTTAAGGATCTTCTAACAAGGATCACTAAACACTAGTATAGAATATTAGTGGGTGTCAATTTCCATCGGGGTTTTTACCTATTTGGGTTTCCTCGTAACCATATTGGTGTTATTTGTTGATTTCATGTTTCATGTTTATGTGGATGTTCATTTCAGTACTTAAGCATTTCAGTTAAGTTTAAAAGACTAAGCAAAAAGATAAATATATAGTGAACACTGATTCACCCCCCCCCCCTCCTCAGGGTTCCCATTCCTAACAATGTAATTGTTTGTAATTAGAAAAGCCTTATGGGCCGACCTGTTTATAAGAATTGTAATAAGGTATAAATGAAAGGTCTTTTCTTTGGAAAAGTGTTAAATCACAGGAAGGTGATATAGTGAGATTGTGAAAGCTGCGAGCTTGTGTCTGCTATATGTAGAGAAAAGGTTTATTGGTGGACTTCATTGGAACTGATCAAGAAAAGACAGTTGCTTTCAAACAGTTCAAAAGATTGTGATTTCTTAATGTACACTTGTGTTGCGAACAATGAGTTCTGAAGGTGGACTTAATCTTCTTTGGGTAGTGAGCCCTCCCTTTTGTTCTTGACTCCTAATAGGGTCTGTCCTCTAACAAGGACTATGTATTGTAATATTTCAATAAGCTCCTAATAGGGTTATATCTTCTAACAAGGATAACTATACTCTCAGTACATCATTTGTGGGTGTTAATTCCCACCGGGGTTTTTACCTTTAACATGGTTTCCTCAAGACCACAATATTGTGTTATTGTGTTGGCATTCATTGTGTTCATTGGATCTGATATTGTGGTGCTTAAAGCTTAAAGTTTAATAATCTGTTATACAACTGATTCACCCTCGCTCTCAATTGTATTGTGGACTATTATTCCAAACAAAACTCACGTCTGAATGTCAAGTAATCATTAAAAGTAAATAATATTCCACCTTGCATTTATTAGTCCTCTTCATCTAGTATTCTACAATTGACTCATCCTTAGGTCATAGTGACTGTCATCATTTCATGCCACCTAAGACCTACACAAATGAGGAAAAAAATGGATCAAAAACTCAATGTCGACTCCTTATTAGGTACCTTGCCGATCACTACTAGGGTTATCAACTTTGATCCCATGAATTAGTTTCCTACTATGGAAGCCAGTTTTGACCATCTTGAGATTTGCATATTAGGGTTTGTAAAAATATTTCTAAGTGATTTGGATAATGATGCTATGGCGAGTTACATCTTAGCCAATAATTGAGATACCATCTTGGCTAATTTTGAGCAGTAAGGTGTGCCCATACCTCTAGGACTTATCCCACCTCCAAGTCCTCCTATATGTACCAATCTGACACCTCTCTTTCACCTATGAATCGATCAAGGGGATAGTGTCCTTCAATATGTCATAGATCCTAGCACATCTTCCACCTAGATTCCTATCACCATACCCCATGCTAATCAACCCATAGGCACACAACCTATGGTCCATATCACTTTACAACATGCATGTGTTAATATCACCTTTGCAAGAGATCCACCCACATAGTCCATGACCTAGTTCATTATGCAATACTTAGGTCAACCCTTTTCATCGGGCATTCCTTTGAGATCACCCACTTACAAATCTCCCATTTTTCCATACCAACCTCCCATGCGTCCACCAACACTAGTGACCACATCACCTATATCCATCCATTAGGCCATGATAGGAAAACACTAATTCGTGCCATAACCCACTCAATGTTCAAGTCATGTCTTCTATTCAACCCATGCATCCTCATCAGGTCACACACTCTTAAAAGGCCATGACTTCCTTGCAAGCTACACATTGTTGAACATGACAAATAATTGATAGGGCGTTGAATCAATTATTCTCACACACTTTATAAAACTTTTTCTCTGTCGGTAAACTAATAAATAATAAGAATAACAACTTCTGATCTATTGGTTACACACTTTAAAGATTAAGAAAAAATGCAAACATGAAAGCATAGAAAGACTGACAAAGAGAACCCCAAGATTTATGTGGAAACCCAAATTGGGAAAAACCACAAAGAGGCTAATTCTCATGAAATAAAACACATGTTAGGGTGACACTAGTTAAGGTGATTTTTACAAAGGTTCACTACCGGTTGGGCTAACTACCCTTAAATATGAATAGGTTCACAACCAAAATATATGAAAGTGATTGAATCCACCACCAAAATCACTTTCACTGACACTTTTTCATGCACACAAAAAACAACACAAAAGATCTTCTGAATAGATTCACAATCACTTTGCATATGAGCAACGCATAAGCCACATGAACAACATAAATCTTCATTCTTCTTATACTACTTGATGTCATCATCTATGTCGGCCAAAAGCAATTTGAAATAGGTTGCATCAAGACATTCCCGCGATGGTAAGGAATGAAATGTGGACCACCTCGACCAATACAAGTTGCCTCGCACATGCCAACACACAACACAATCTCCACATTAACCATCGGTTCCAATGAACATGATGGGCACATTACATAAAAAATTCTAGGATCGAAACACAAACAAACATGATCCAAATAAGATCAAGCCCAAACAACCAATCCACTATATGTTGTAAACAAAGTAGAACCACCACCGAAAAAGGATAGGATAGATATTTGAAGTACATTTTTTGGTGAACACATCTATCAAAACACACATACTATCGACACATCTACCGATACCACTAAGACTATTGGTACACACCAACTGAAACAACCAAAACATGAAAATGCATAGGATATGTTGACATCAATGACAACAACATGAATATCATTAACTTCACATTTTAACAATCTCACCCTTTGTCATTGATAGCAACATTCATCAATAAAAAAGAAAAAAACTCCAAATGATATTAGCATCAAAGTTCACTCTTCTCCAACTTTCTCCCCCTTTGACAACAATGAGAAAGGACTAGGAAAGAAAAACTCCCTCTTTCAAAATCACGTTTCTGCCCCTAAGAGGAAGCCACCAGACACTGATCCAGAAGAGGATATGCATGCAAAACACTAGACCAATGCACACACTAGTCCATTTAGTGAACTCTAGGAAGGGACAAAATGCTTAGCTTCCCCTGCAAATACTCAAAAGTATCTTTGCACAATGGTTTTTGTGGATATGTTTTCTATCTTATCCTTTCTAGGAACATACTCAAGCTTCACTTCACCATCCAATACCTTCTCTCTTATAAAATGACACCTAATAGATATATGCTTTGTTCTGCAATGTTGTATTGGATTCTTAGACATAGTTATAATACTAGTATTATCACACATGATTCAAATTGGATCTTCAAAAGTAACAACTATATCTGTGAAACTTTGTTTCATCCATAATACATAGTACAACATGAGGATATTGTAATATATTGTGGCTCAACAATTGATAAAGTTATAGAATCCCACTTCTTGCTTGACCAAACAACTAAATGGAAGCCAAGAAAGTAACACTGCTAGTACCTCTACAGTTATCCAAACATCCTTCCCAATCTTCATCGGTATAAGTTGTCAACATGAAATCTGGACCTTTTGGATACCACAAACCAAACTCTTCCATTCCTTTCAAATATCTGAAAATTATTTTCATTGCCATAACATGCAATTATTTCGATTGTTGTTGAAACTTGGCTTCCAAACATACTACATAAATAATATTTGGTCTAGTAGCAGTCAGGTGCAACAGTCCACCAATCATTGATCTATACTTACTTGCATCTGCCTTTGGTGACTCATTTCCCTTAATTAACTTACAACTGGTAACAATTGGAGTACATATTGGTTTGGAATTTTTCCAATCCAAATGTCTTCTACAATTCCTTGACATACTTGGACTGAGAAATAAAAATGTCATTACAGCTCTGATTTACCTACAGTCCAAGAATGAAATTCAACTCGCCTATCATAGACATCTCAAAATCTTTCAGTATCTCCTCTACAAAACTCTTGCACAAATCATCCTTGCCTCCAAAAATAATATCAACATAAACAACAATTAGGATATGATCTTAATCTTTCTTGTGATACAAATTACTGTCTATAGAACCTTTCTAAAAATTTTGTCTATTCAAATGTCTATCTAGTCTTCTCTACCAAGATCCCGGTTCCTGCTTCAAACCATACAGTGCCTTCTTCAATCTGCATACTTCTTCTGGTTCTTCTTCTAATGTGAAACCTTCTCATTGATCAATGTAAACCTCTTCCTTCATCTCTCCATTCAAAAATGCTAACTTCACATCCATTTGGTAAACTTTGAAATCCTAATGTGCTGCAAAAGCCAAAAATATCCAAATTGCCTCCATCCGAGCAATAACAACACAAGTCTCGTCAAAGTTAATTCCTTCAATCTGAGCATAGCCCTTGCATACTAATCTTTCCTTGTTCCTTATTACCTTTCCATTTTCATCCAACTTGTTCCAATATACCCATTTAGTTCCAATTACATTCTTATCAATGAGTCTGGGCACAAGTTCCTAGGTCTGATTCTTCTCAATCTTATCAAGTTCTTCCTTCATTGCATTTACCCAATTCAGATCATTGCATGCTTCTTCTATAGATTCAGGTTGAATCTATGAGCGTAGACACAACAAAGCATGCTCTTGTGTTTTCCTACTTCTGGTAAGAACTCCTCTATTCTTGTCACCAATAATCTGATTCTCATAATGATTTCTCTATACATACCTTGGTTTTTTAGTTGTAGATGTTAGTGTTGGTTGAGTCTCCTTTTCTTCTTTCTTTCTCTCTTTTTCTCTGCCCTCTGTATTAGATTCATACTCAATATATCTCTCGCGCGTCTTCTAAAAAATTTCATAAACCTTCACATTCACACTTTCCCCAATTTTGTTCAATCTTTTGTTGTAACACCAGTAATCCTTGCTTCTTGTAGAATATTCCAAAAATATACCTTCATTTGTTTTGCTGTCAAAATTTCCAAGATTATCTTCATCCTTTCGAATATAACATTTTCTTCCAAATTTTTTGAAATACTTAACTATAGGTGCCCTTCCATTCCATAACTCATATGATGTCTTTCACTATTTCTTCTGGTACAAAACTCCATTAAGTGTGTACGCAACAATATGTACTCCTCTCCAGTAGGTTTCCAGTAAACTTGCTTCCTTCAACATTGTTCTTGTTGCCTCCTAAATTCCAATTCATCATTTCCATTACACTATGCTGTTGTGGTGTTCTAGCCACTAAAAATTGTCGCTTAATGCCACATTTCTCACAATAAATCTCAAACACATCATAAGTGATCTCTCCTCCTTTGTCATTAAGCACTTAATCCTTCTACCACATTCAGTTTCAACTCCAACCTTGACTATTTTAAACTTCTCAAATGCCTCTAATTTTTCCCTAAGAAATACGACCCAAGTCAATCTTAAATAGTAATCAATGAACAATATAAAGTATCTCTCACCTTGAAAACTTCTTGTTCTAGTAAGACTATAAACATTAGTGTGCACTAACTCGAGCACACTAGTAGATGAATAGTCTTTTTCTTTGAATGATTCTTTCCTCTATTTTCCTTCTTGACATCCTTTGCAGATCATGTTATCTAGTTTGCACAATCTAGGTAAGTATCTTACTACATGAAAGAAATTATTCTTACCAAAGTATCAAAGTTGATTTGACACATCCTGCGGTGCCAAAGCCAACTATCATCAGTCTAAGATAGTAAACAACATCCTTCTGAAGCACATTTAAGCTGGTACATGTTCCTTCTTGTCCTTTTTTTCCAACTTCAATCACATCTCTAGATCTCTTCTGAATCTCACATCCTTCATTCTTGAAAATAACATCATATCCATTCTCACACATCTATCCAACACTCAAAATATTGTGATATAAACCCTTCACATAATAGACGTTGTCAGTGTTATTCTTTCCATTAAAAGTAATAGATCCTCTATTGACAGTGTGAGAAGCCTTATCATCACCAAATCTAATAGGACCACGATCATATTTTCAAGTGACATAAACTTAATCTTATCTCAAGTCAAATGTTGAGAGCAACCACTTTAATCAGCTATTCATTCTTTTTTCTTCTTTAGAACATAAAAGTAGTTTCAACGTCATTATCAACCTTAGCACAAATATTAGAAATATCAATTTCCTATTTTTTATCTTCTTCAGCATAAAAAAATATCCTTTAGCTTCTGACTCATCATCTGATATACGAGCATCTTCATTCACATAGTATGCCTTCTTATTGAATTTACTAAACTTTTTTCTAGGACCCTTCTTTGGACATCTAGTAGCCAAATGACCAAATTTTACCACATCTAGCAATATTTCAGGGGTAACATACCTTTGTACTTTTCGGTACCTTTCTTTAGTCTTTTTGCAAATTTCGCTTCCAATTATTTGTCATCATCACTGTCAGGATCTTCATCAGATTTAGTTGCCTTGAAAGTTGTCTCTCTTATGGTCTTCTCTCTACGAAACTTCCTTAGCTCAAATGTGGCTAGAGTGCCATATAATTATTCTTTAGCAAACTTCTTCAGATTATACACCTTCTCAATCATCGAGATCTTGTCATTGTAACTGTTTGGTAATGTCATCAAGATCTTTTCCATAAAATCTTCACTTGTAATAGTGCCTCCTTGGTTCTTGACTTCATTTAGAACATTCTCAACTCTTTGAAAATAGATTTTAATGTCTTCACCATCTTCCATTCTCAAATTCTCATAGTGTTTCTTAGCTATAAGCTTCTTAGATAACTTAACCCTATCATTTCCTTCATAAATCTCTTTAAAGAAATAACCTTACCCAATTCAGTCTTTGATAAAGCACTAGTGATAGCATACCTCTCTTTTTCATTTTCCTCATACGCCTCAATTTCATCCTGAGTGTTAAGGTCATTTTGAGGAAACACATACTTTGTCTCCACATGCTTCAAGGTCTTGCAACCAATTGAAACCATATAAAATTTCATATGATCTTTCCATGAATTGTAGTCTGATCCTTCAAACATGGGGATGTTAATTTTATGTTCCATCAAACCTGCCTCAAGCGGTTAAGGTCTTCATTGAGGAACCAAACTCTGATACCAATTGTTGAATAGGCTAAATAACTGAGAGGGGAGTGAATCATTTTTTCCTACACACTTTATAAAACTTTTGCTTTGTCAGTAAACTAATGAACAACAACAATAACAACTTCTAATCTATCGGTTAAGCACTTTAAACAATCACAACAAATACAAACATGAAAGCATAGAAACACTGACACAAAGAACACCAAAATTTACATGGAAACCCAAACTGGGAAAAACCATCGAGAAGCTAATTTTCATGAAATGAAACACCTGTTAGGGTGACACTAGTTAAGGTGATTTTTACAAAGGCTCATTTCTAGTTGTGCTCATTGTTGGTTGGCTCACTGTTGGTTGGGATAACTACCCTTAAATATGAATAGGATTACTGCCAATGCAAATAGGCTCACTGCCATAATATATGAAAGAGATTGAATCCACTATTGAGATCACTATCACTGACACTTTGTCACATACACAATTAACAACACAAAAGATCTCTTGAACAAATTCACAATCACTTTGCATACAAGCAATGCATAAGCCACACAAACAATAGAAATCCTCTCTCTTCTTATACAACATGATACCATAGTCCATGTCAGCAAAAATTAATTTTAATTAGGTCACACCAAGACATTCCCATAGTGGTAAAAAATGAAATGTGGACCACCTCGACCAATACAAGTCACCTCATGCATACCAACACACAATACCATCTCCAAAGCCATCAGTTCCAACAAAAATGATGAATAGGTTACATAATAACTGTTGGGATAGAAATACAAACAAACATGCTCCAAATATGATTGACCCCAAATAACTGATCCACCATATGTTGCACACAAAGTAGAACCACCACCAAAAAAGGATATGATAGATATCTGAAGTACATATTTTGGTAAACACTTCTACTAAGACATACATACTATTAGTACATCTACTAATACCACCAAGATTATTAGTACACACCAATCAATTTAACCAAAACATGAAAATGCATAGGGTATGTTGACATCAATGACAACCATTATTAACAACAACATGAATAGCATCAACTTCACATTCTAACACACATCTAGACAAGTAGGCACTCGTAACAACCCACACACCCTCAAAAACCCACACATCCTTAACAATTCACCTCTGCCCTTAAAAAAATGCCTTCAGAACAAGTCACAACCACCTCTCATGCCACATAAGAAACCTACTAATCCACCTAGCATGTGTTACAAACTACAACCCTTTCTCAAGGGATCTTGACATTTCAAGGTCACCCTAATCTGCAACCTTCATATACCATCTTGGGTGCTCCATAATTCATGGTGTAGACTACACACCTCCTCCTCCACTACCCATTCAATCTCAAGTACAACTCATGTCTGTGCCTGTGTATGTTAACTACTTTGCTATGAAAGCCTCCACCTTCACATAGACTATTTCTCCACCACCACCTAGTCAACCTAGTTTATAAATCACATCCGCATCTGCTTGCATGAACTATCTTTTCATGCTAACTACCACCATTTCCACTTAGAGAACTGATATTCCCCTTGGTAGCATGACTATGTATGAACCCTATATTGGTTAATCATATTCGCAACCACTTAACATCAATCTCAACAGAAACCACAACCATCATATGCAAAACCCAACTACTGTCAACCCCAACAACAACCACAATTTAAACCTTAGCCTCAACCATTGTAGAAATTGTAACCCCAACCACAACAAAAGCCCCACTAATAACTTCAATCCACTTGCCAACAATCTATACCCACCTATCAACAACCTCAACCCACTTATCATGAACCCCAATCTACCTATAAGAATTCTCTGCAAACCTATCAAACACATGTCTACCAATCAATGCAACTCAACCCTTACATAGTACCAAGATATAGTGTTATCGGTATACCCACTCCACAACATGTTAGTTGTAAGGGGAAGGAGATGAAGAATGCCCTAAAATAATTTTGGGTAGGATATGGAGAGAACCTTTAAATTTGATGAGCTTTATCCTTACCCATTTGATAGGTCCATAACTACACTCCCTTTCCCAAAATATTTCAAGACTCCCAAGTTTGATAAATATAGGGGAAAGGGTGACCTAATCAATCATGTCAAAGAATTCTATATGGATCGTCAAGAGGTGGCCTACAACAATAGTTATCTCATGCACCTCTTCTCCAAGAGTCTACGAGGTGTCTTGTTGGAATGGTTCTATACAATCCCTTATGACACTATCAACACCTTTGCAAAGTTGACATAAAAGTTAGTCTCTTAATATGCTTATAACATCGAAAGTGAACTTACATTCTTATATCTCTTCAATTCCAAGAAAAAGGGTTGGGAGAGTCTTGGTGATTACCTAAAGAGATGGCAAACCCTTTCAACTTGTCTCTCATACAAGCCCCCTTAGAAACATTTGGTCACCATCTTTATTGATAACTTGCATCCTAAGATGACCTACAATATGCATATGAATCATATTGGTGCCTTTAAGGACATCTGTGAAAATGGGTTTGGCATTGAGAAAGCCTTAATCTCTGAGGGGATAATCAAGCTCTACAAGGAACATAGTGACAACCTTGGGAATGATGACCCTCGTTACTAGAATAAGAACAAGAAATTTGTTGGTGATGAAGCCACTAATACCAAGCATGTTCAAGTAGTGTTTTCCATGCCTCTTCCATCCCCACATATTTGTCAACAAGTGGATCACAAAACTAACACCATCTCAGTTCCATAAGGATAGAAAATGATAAGAGCTCAAACCAATCAAAAGCGTACCTTTACCCCTTGGGTGTGCCTATAGATGTGATCTTCCATAAGATGGCTAAGGTCAAATTGATAGTTTACTGACAAACCCAACCCTTTGTCAAAGCTACTACAAAACCCACATGTTACAACAAGAACAAGTATTATGACTATCACCATGCTAACAAACATCCTACTATTAAATGCATGAAGTTGAAACATTATATCCAGGATCAATATATCCAGGATCTTATTGATCATAAGGAAATCATTGTTGAACCATATTCCCATGTTTCACCTAATTCTTATATACAAATCTAGCAAGACGTATCCCCCAAGCACAATTCAAATATCAGACCCTCTAATATTGATCACAAGTCGCAAGGTCAAATCAACAAAAAACAACGTAATGACAACAATGATAGTGATTATAATACTATGACACTTGATTATGGTAACATGGTTGGTTGTGTTACACATGTTGAGGATCATGCAAGCATGATTTGCATCAAGTGAAAAGATTATCAGTGCGTAGTCACCACTAGACATTCAAACATATTCTTTAACATTCTAGATATTTTATTAAAAAATATATGTGCCTAATTTGACATTAAATTATGGAATATTACAATATAAACCATGAAATCTCATTCTCACACTTTAATTTATAGAAAATATAAATTAGCATAAAAAAGGAAACAATCTTTATTGGTTGCGCACATAGGAATTAGGGTTTTCAAAGCATTACCAATCATGATATTGAAGGTATCTCAATGAACATAATAACAAGGAATTGAATTGAAAACAAGTACGATGGGTAGGGATAAATAATTATGAATAATGTGACATCTCCCATGTAATAACCATTGGGGTTTAAATCAAATGTGCAAATCCATAATAGTAATATTTCCTATATAATATGAAGTGTACTTATGCATCCCCATAATAGTTAAATCATAGAAAAATCATCCAATGGGGTTAACCAATGTAAATCTCATTGCATTTAACTAATCTAAATAGCATTATAATTTCATTTTAAGATGAATATTAATGTCTCAAAACATCATAAGTTCATATTAAAATATATTTCCATCCAAAAGTATATTACACATCTTTGAATTGAAGAAAAATAAAATAAAATATATTGCACATCTTTGAATTGAAGCAAAATAAAATCAAGTATATTACCATGTCAAATACGTCACATGAACTATCATTTGAAAAAAATATTTCAAGTCCTCACAAGGAACTTAAAACAATATCATACACACATCAATGCAAATATTACCAACAACTGACGTGTTGAGTCCTAACACCATATCAAACATGTGAGTGGTCCATACACACCATAAACCATAATGCTTCAATCATAAAGAACATAATGACACAAAGACAATTAGAAACTAATCAAAAGAAGAGAGGCACAACCACAACCTATGTATCCCTAGATGCATATCCAAACCAAGACTGAGATGAACGCATCTCTAATTCACAAATGAGATGCACATTACATTTGATCTTATGAATTTTATAAGCTGGGTATTTGAGATACTAATGTGCTTATGGTAGAAAAATAACTTTTTATTGGAAGTCCCTATGGTATTAATTTGAGATGCTAATGGAATAATTGGATGATCTTGTAATTAAAAATTCATTATTAATCTTATGGAATGACATTCCATTATATTCATCTTTAGAGCATAGTTTCTTATCAAAAAGATTGATTGATATGGCAAAGAATGATTATGGTGATTTCCTTTTAATACCATTTACATAGAACCTACAAGATCTACCATCAAAGAAAGAATTTTACATTTTTTATAAATGAACTAGAGAGACTAAATAATTATTATAATCAATAATGCTAAATTGAATAGTGAAGCAAATGAAAAATACATGATTCATATGCTAAAGTACTCCAAACCTCAAATAGAGCTCAAAAAAGGTGCTAAAAAAAGCAATACGACAATTAAAATAATATTATCAATAACACATTGATGTCAAATGATTTTCTCCATTGATAGTTGGTATGCAAATGCTCCTTTGGTTTAAAGGTACATATCTTGATAGCATGTACTTAGGTCAAAGTGTGATAGACTAAATATTGATGAGTGGGTGCCTCATTTCATAAAATTTTGGAAGAGGCAATGGGTGCTTGAGAAGCAAGGGAAAGGTCAATGATAGCAGATGAATGAAAATATTTCCTTAGGATCAAGGAGGGAATGGAGGATTGAACATTTGTAGATGTTGGAATGTGAAGGGATGAGATGCATTTACTAAATTTAGTAAGTAGTTGTGCCAATGAAAGACATAAGGGACAAGTGTATCTAGGAGTCCTTTATCCTTGGGTTTGGTAAATAGAATATTTGAACCTTGAGGATGAGATTTCTTAAGTGTCATTTATGTTGGCAAAATGGTTAGCGCTCCCCTCAGGATTCGTGACATAGCTTAATCACCTCGTGTCTTCTATAAGTCTAGTGGTTGTATCGGGCATTAACAGGTCGATCTTTTGGTGCAATGGCAACTACTACTTGTAACAAGTGGTATCAGAGTTTGGTCATAGGTTCAAATCCCCTCGGGTAATGCTGAGGGGGATATTGTTGGCAAAATGGTCAGTGCCCCCCTCGAAATTCGTGACATGGCTTAACTGCCTCCCGTGTCTTCTATAAGTCTAGTGGTTGTATCAGGCATTAACAGTTTGATCTTTTGGTGTAACAACTACTACTTGTAACAATTTATTCTTTGGATAGGTGGAATGAATACAACCATAATTAAATGATAAAAATGTTTAGTTTTTTAGCCATGTGTGAGGTGGTAAACATGTACAAATACTAATAATTTATTTATTTATTTACATGTGATGATAGGAAAAAGGATTACTTAAATAATAAGACTATTTAATTAAGTAGGAGGCTTTAGGTTAAGCCTCCACTTTTCTAGGTGATGTGCTTAGTTGATTAGAACTAGAAAAATATTTAGGGGTCCTAATTTATAAAATAACTCATATTTCATTGTTCTTGGGGTTATATTCTTGGAAGAGGAAATATAATTTACTTTTAAAGTGAATAAAAACACTTTGATTGATCATAATATAAAGATGCCAAAGTTTAGTTCTAGTTAACATAATTTTAAAAAATCACCAATTTCTAGATGGACTTTTAATTATGTAGATACATTGGTATTAAAATAGAAATGATCAAATCACAAAATTTTCAACATGATTTGTGTATGTGTTATTCTATATATTAGAGAAATACAAGTTGACGATATAGCATCACCATTTATATAACTTACATGGAACTTAAATAATAATGGGCAAGTTATATCATATTATGACTATTATTGCAATATATGAGTGGTGTATTGATGCGAGATATTGTTGAACACACAGACACACACTATAGACCAATATTGTTTGATACTCATTTTATGATTAATTATGTGTTATTTTATAGATTATAGAAATAAAACTTGACCATATAACACATTACCACTATACCTCATATGCAACTTAAATAAAAATATACTAAAATACCTAAACCTTAGGATACTTTGACGAGAATATTGTTTTATGTAGGAGAGGAGCCACACAAAATAGGTGTTGGCCTAAGGGTTTGTGGGTTTTGTTTAGTAGTTTCTTTTCTTTTAAGGGAAACGACGTTGAGGTTGGAGGATATTGTTCATGTAGTGTTTGGTTTGGGGTTTTGTTGTGTGTAGGCTGGGTAGAGTTGGGGATTGGAAGGTTATTACTCTAAGTGGTGGTGGATTCACTGATTTTTGGGTTTGGGTGTTGTGTTCCCTTTCTAATGGAGGAATGAGGTGTTTCCGCAAATCTAGTGGTTTTTGAAGCTATGGATATTCTTGACATGTCTTCTTTGCATGCAAGTGTTAAGGATAACTTAAGAAAGATTCAAAATGGTGAAGGGTTTTCCACTTTGAAAGAGGCTCCTAGAATAAAGAAGGTGAATGGTTTTTTGAGAGGTGTTAGGAACACCCTATTCTTGTTATTCAACCTAAACAAGTTTTAGATGACATTTTGTATTAAAGAAATCATGCCCTTATTTGAAAATTAATTGGTCTTTAACTTTCCTTGATAGTCTTGGAATCTTGGGCACATTGGGTTTTGAATTTGAAATGAAACATGGAGATAATGTTGGTGGCCAATATATTTTTTCTGGTGGTTTTTTCTTGCATGAAATATATGAACATGACTTTTGAAGGAGACCCATATTTATTTAATCAATAGGGCTCTTTATCAAACCTAGGCATGTGAGCTTCAATTATGTAAATGAACTTTCATCGAGAGTTTCTATTTGGGTCCGACTATCAAGGCTTCCACTAGAGTTTTGGAGGAACAACATTCTTCACTCAATTTCTTTGCTTCTTGAGAAACCCGTGGGTTCGATTATAAAAACTCAAGACAAAAAGGTAATCTCTTATGCTTGAATTTGTGTTGAAGTTGATTTAAATAATCCATTACCATATTATATGGAAATTTGGCTAGAATCCTCTTCTTGGATACAACAACTAGATTATGAGATAATGTCATTTAGATGACAAATCTATCATGAGTATGAGAATTTGTAAACGATATGCCCTAGAAATAAGCTAACTCCTTCAAGAACTAATGGCCCCTCTAATTCTACCCCTAAGATGGATAAAGCGAAGGATCCTATGTATAATGTATTTGTTGATAAGGAGGGATTCATTCCTGTTAAGTCTGACAATAATGGAATAGATCAAAAGAGATCTTGGATAGCTAGATAGAATGATGGGGTGTTAAACTAGTTTGATGTTCTAGA
Organism: Chamaecyparis obtusa; assembly: GCA_027943335.1. Taxonomy (NCBI): domain Eukaryota; kingdom Viridiplantae; phylum Streptophyta; class Pinopsida; order Cupressales; family Cupressaceae; genus Chamaecyparis; species Chamaecyparis obtusa. Next base: position 5,311,743 of record BSBK01001913.1, read on the forward strand.
TGACTCGGTCCTAGAGAAGGGAACCCTAGTTGAATTATCCTCTAGTGCTAAGTCACTAGGAGTGGAATTAGAAGAAGGAAGAGAGAATTGTAATCAAGTTTTACTAATGATGGATGGTGTTGGCTCCCACATCAACAGATTGGAAAATTATAAGAGATTCCCAAACTCTATGATAAAACATTCCACGGGATTTGGCCAACTGATGGGAATGATCGATTATGATCTTCTTCCCCTGCACTTTAGGCTCTGCAGAACCAAGGTGGGTGGGCCTATACCTTACCGCTATCTATTGGTTAAGGCTTTTTTTATATAGTAGATATAATTAGTTATCCAAATGATATCTCAAGATGGCAATATTTCTTGAGAGAAATCAGATTGTAATACTTATGAATTTCTTGAATACTTCTAATATTAAATTATTTATGACTGTATAAATGCTTAAATAAATTATATTGATTAGGAATTGCTTAGTGAATGCAAATGCCAATAAAACTCCAGAGATTAATAACAGACCAATGTCTTCCTTTTCTTAAGTGATCAAATAATATCTTTATGACTCTATGTTTAACCTTATGATACAATTTTTAAATTCATTACTTGAATGAATCTGTCACTTGAAAGGCCTCTATGTGTTCAATTTAATTTAATATGTCACACAAGTAGTCTTACTGAATTTAACTTTTGCTTAGAAAAGACCAATAAGACAGAATTAACATGACAACCAATATCAATTTTGATGATCAAACTATAACATGACTAAAATAACATTCTAGAAGATAACACAATCAGTTTCCATTTTCTTAGAAACAAAAATCACAAGGAACTAATCAATGAAGATAACAATTTCACACCTTTGAAGGAGGAAGTTTCTAATTTTTATTAAGCTTGAAAATATGATTGCATACTATTGAATATATGATTTAAAGAAAACATCAACTGTGCATTCTGTATTGTAAAAAAACTAAATGATAGGATTATTCTTTTTCCCTTTATCCCGAGTTCCCTTTTATAAACACATGAGAGCATTTTAGATCATTTTATCGTGTATTGGCGTCTTTCATTTCGCTACTCTACAGTGCAAAGCTACACCGATGAGATCATTAGTGTAACTCTTCCCGATGTTCTTATCTCATCGTTATCAGTGTATTTCTCACCAATAGGATATATAGTGTGTTTTCATCTCCCCATCGACATATGTCCTCCTGATGAAGTCATTAGAGCTCGATACAACATTTTGATTATGTTCCTGATGGTATAAGCTATACCAATGAATTCCATTGTGAGACCTTTCCCGATATGTTTTCTTTATCTACATCAATATATATCTCTTTGATGCCAAATGTTTTTAATACCTTGCACTTTCCATCGGTCTAAGTCATACCTGTTTATTCCATTGGGCGTCAGAAAAACCATTAAAAAGTCACCCTGATAGTTTGAGTTATGCCAATGACATTCATTGGGTAGACTCCCTATGGTATTATTTTCCCTTTTGAAACTACCATCGGTATAGGTCTTACTGATGGCCTCATCAACCATTGAAAAGACATTATAAATATTCTACCACGTACCTTTTCTTTGTCGATGAATAACATCAGTATGTGTTCTTTCGATTGTTTCATTTGTCCATCGGTATTACTTATGCCAATATGACATTTAGCCGATAATTTCCTTTGTAATTAAAAATCCCCTTATTGGTACATCTTTCACCAATGCATTCTTCTTTTTAGTTTTCCTTCCTTAACTCTCATCGGGATAACTCACGCCAATAATAAAAATCTGTATAATTCTCTAATCGGGTCAAATTATATAATATTTTTCTGATATGAAAACCTATGCCTATATTCTTTTGGATTTTTCCTCTATCAGTGTAACATCCCTTACAGTCTTGTTGATGATAGACTTTAGGACCAAAACACAGATGAATCACTTGATTGTTTTGTTTCTTTGGGATCATCCTACACATATAGATACCAATAGTAACTATTTTCATGATTTAAATATAACGGTGAAAGGATGTAATTAATTCCAAAAAGTGAATACAGAGAATAAGTAGAGAACACTCCCTGCTCTATCATAAAAATACCAACTTATGTAATCTACTGGCAAGACATGATGGGCTAGAAAGTATCACTTGATGGAGCATAATGAGCGAAATTTTAGGTGCTAACAATGGCTCTTTTTGGGGATGCATTCTTCCTATAAGCATAGTGAGATTCCAGTTGTCTCTAGGGAGAAGATCATTACACCTTATGCATGATAGATTAGTACTTTAAAGAATTCAGACCTAAAGTGAAAATAAAAAACACAAAAATATAATACAAACAATCTAATCTACTGTGCATGGAAAAAAAATATGTTTTAAGAGAAGTATTTCAAGAATTTCCCATGCACTAGCGATTCTTGAATTTCTCCCAAAGTATTCTACAAATAGTAACTATTTTCTCCACCTTTTGCAATAAGAATTTATGGGTCGATCCAAAGTGCCTCAAACTTCCCATGTTTTCCATTATCTGGGTTTCTAGCATTCCACATTAATACCATTCACCTTCCTTGAAAACTCTATCCTTTGCATTTTTATCATGCAAAAGTTTAATCTGTTGCCGCATTTTGATATTTTTCTTTTGATTTCTTCTAGTTCTATCAATTGATCAATTCTTTCCTCCATGAAATTGATATCCTCAACTTGCTCTTCCATAATGAACCTATAAACTGGAAGGAGATTGTCCAAGGGTAATCTAGCCCTTTTCCCATTGACCAACTCATAAGGAGAATAACATGTAGCCTTCTTTATAGTGACCCTATCTTCCCATAGAGCCAAGTTCAATTTTGAATCCCAATCCTTTTTTATTATTATCCAACATTCTCTTAATTATCTTCAAAATTTTCTTGTTGCTAGATTCAACCTAGCCATTACCTCGTGGATGATAAGGTGAAGATTAAGATAAAATAATACCACAACTTTCACAAAAGTTAAAGAATTCCTCGGACCTAAAATACATTCCATTATCCACTACTAATTTATATGGAGCTGCAAACCTAATTAAAATATTTTCCATTAGGAATTTCATTACCACTTTACTTGTGGCTTGTCTAGTAGGTATTGCCTCTACCCATTTAGTAAAATAATATGTTGCTACCAAAATCCATTTATGTCCTCCACTTTATTTTTTAGGAATCTCTCCAATAAAATCAATCCCCCACATTTGGAATGGTTCCTCTATCTACAATTGTCTAAGAAGCAAGTCTCCTGAGTATTTC